>PJEM01018930.1:0-17336 GCA_004023845.1 Helogale parvula
GCGGAGGAGGGAGAGAGAGCTGGGGAGAGAGAGGGATACAAAACTTGAGAGACTATTGAATGCTGAAAATAAACTGAGAGTTGAGGGGGAAGGGGGACGGGGGAAAAGAGGTGATGGTGATGGTGGAGGGCACTTAAGGGGAAGAGCACTGGATGGTGTATGGAAAACAATTTGATAATAAAATATTATGGAAAAAAAAAGAAAAAAAAAAGAATTAGGGAGGCAAACATGCTAAAGAAAGAACTTCAATTTGGTGCAATAGGAGCTGTTATAGAAGAGGGGCAGCCCGGTGGCTCAGTTAAGTGTTTGACTTCAGCTCAGGTCATGAGTTTGAGCTCCGCTTCTGGCTCTGTGCTGACAGTTCAGAGCCTGGAGCCTGCTTTAGTTTCTGTGTTTCCCTCTCTCTCTGCCCCTCCCCCACTCATGCTCTGTTTCTCTCTTTCTCAAAAATAAATAAACAAAAAATTTAAAAAAGAGAGCTGAGATAGAAGACAGGTCTCTCATCCTCCAATGACAGAGGAAGGGAGAGGTTAACTCTGCCTGCTGTCCTCAGAAATAGCTTCTCAAAGGTGTTAGCAGAATTCTAGAGAATTGACCAGGGCTTAAGTGTTACAATTATGTTTGCATCTGTCCAGCACTATTTGACTTACACATCACATCCACATAGAGTATGTTTTTTAGTCTCCCCAATAATTCTGTGGGGTAGAGGATTAGTCCCATTTTACAGATGACAGAAACTGAGGTTGAGTGGTAAAGCAAGAAGTAACACTATTGGATGGAAATGGTACAACCTTTGGAATCTCTGAGATCTGAATTCCAGTTCTAGTTCTACTCCTTGCTGGTTCGGTGACAGTGAGCAAGAAACTTAACCTTGTGGAGGCTAAGTTTTCCTACCCATAAAATAGGGATAATATTTACATGTGATTCATTCAACTAATACTTGAACATATATTAAGTGCTCCATAAATGTTACTTTACTTAATCTTTGCCCTTAATGGCTTGCCTGAGGTCATAGAACTATCAAAACTCAAACCTGAGTTCTTCAACTCTAAAACCTATTCTGTCTCTTTAGAAGTAAGAGAAAGGCTGGCCGTTAAGGCTGAACAGAAAAAGATCGTGGCTATATTAGAATAATCACCTTCAAGGGAAGATATAGCAGCAAGCCTTACTCCAGCTTACAGCAAGGAGGATGGAGGCTAGACATTGGGATAATCTTGGTGACAAGTTTGTTAGTCACCAACCAGAAGAGCTGTGGCTTTGGGGTCCTGAAAGATCTCTAACAACAGGAACCATCCCAATGAGTATGAGCTGGGGTGAGGCAGCTCATCCAGAGGAAAAGGGAACAATTAGATCATCAAGGCTGCAGACTGGAAAAGACCCAAATGGGTCATCTGATCCAGCCCCCTGCCTCTGGGCAGATTCTTCTGGAACCAGACAGGTGAGAATCTCTCCTGTGTTTCAAGGTCTTCAGGGGAAGAGATTCTTCATCCTCCTGGGTCATTGTAGAACAGGTTCTCACAGCTCACATCCAGAAAGGTTTTTTGTTTGTTTGGCTGATTACAATTCTTCTTGCTGTCATTTCAGCCTTAAATGGGAAAGTGTGAAATTTCTTGCCCCATTTTGTGCTGCCTGCCCCACTAAGCAGAGAGGAATGATCACATCCTATTTGCTGATGAATAGCTGCCAACTACCAGGGGAAGGTGAAGGCCAGCATCTGAGATCCTCCATAAGAGCCCACCAAGCTCTCCAGGTTCTTAGTCAGTACATCTGCCCAGGCAAACAGGTCATCCACATCCCCCCTGACAGGCTTCACCTGACTCCACCCCCATACCTTTGCTCTCACTCTCCCCACCTAGCCCGCAAGGCCCTCTTCCTGGTTGGCAGCCAACTGCAGTCCAACCCAGCCTTCAAGACTCAAAGGTCACTTCTTAAGTGAAACTGTCTCCGATGTTCAGTGAAAGGAAACCATTCCCTCCTTCATTCTATTTTGTACTAACTTCATTTGGGGATCTGAAGTGGTATTGGGTTGTAGGCCAAAATGATTGAATGTTGGCAATTCCATATGGTTCAACCCAAATTGTTTATCTGTCTGCTTCTGCTCGTAGACTGTAGAGGATGGATTGTATTAATCTCCATATACCCCTTCATGCTCATTGCTTCCCATCCCCCATACCAAAGTGACTGGAATAATGCTTTATGCACCACTGTGGTCAAAGCATATCTATTAAATTTGTTCAATAGTCATAATAAAAAAATTAGGATCGGCCTTTACCAAACTCCATTTTTACATTGTCTCACTTAATCCTTATAACCATTCTATGAAGAAGGCCTTCTCATTTCCCCATGGGGAAACTGAGGCATGAAATTGCTTGCCTAGAGTCATGCAGCAATGGTGATCCAGGATCCCTGCCTTTACTAGCTATGCTTAAACTTAGCCCAAACCTTAAGAGAATCCAAAGCCCTCCCCAGGATTTCTGTGACATTCATCCAATGGTTTGCTGCCTGGATTCTGCTTTCTTCAGCCAGCAGCAAGATCCAGATCCTTCACTCTGCCTCAAGCCTTCCGTGAGGGGAATGGCTTTGGCTAGAATTTGGAGGGAGTGGAGATCATAAGGAGTCACCAGGCAGTATGTAGGATCTTCATCCTGCCAATTATACTTCCTCCTGGCTCCTCAGGAATAACAAACCTTCAGTTTGAACCACCTCTCAGCTCCAAATCTATCAGTGGCTAGCAAGATTACCAAGGCGACTTCTCAACAAAGGAGGTCTCCATCCAAATCAATTCCAAGAGTTCAAGGGACTCACATTTTCTTTCTTTCTCAGCATTTCTCCTAAGAAGGGGGCTCATATTGCTTGTATTGAGAGGATGCTAAGGGGCACCTAAACGAAGATGTGCATGTCAATGGTGATATATTTATGCTAAAGATTACTAGGAAAAAACCACAACCAGTATACCACAAATGACATCATGGATATCATTGCTTAGTATGACACTAAGGTAAATATTAAAGTTTACTTTTTCAGAAGTGAGTCCATCTAAATATTTTTAATGTTTCATTTATTTTTGAGAGAAAGAGGCAGAGCATGAGTGGGGGAGGGGCATAGAGAGAGAGAGACATAGAATCCATGAAGCAGGCTCCAGGCTCTGAGCTGTCAGTACAGGGCCTGATGCGGGGCTTGATCTTATGAACCACGAGATCATGACCTGAGCTGAAGTCGGACGCTTAATGGACTGAGCCACTCAGGCACCCCCAAAGTGAGTTTGTTTAAAAAAAGACATTCAGTAAATAAAGAAACAGATGGGATAAAACTATGGCAAAAGTCATGATGGTGGCATGCATTCACATGATATTTAGGAAGGCTTCTACTCTTCCTTCTCATATTCCCAAGGCAGCCCTGGGAAGGCTGGCTAGGAGCTCTGCATGGAAGGAATCTTCACCATGTGGCCGAAGTTGGGCAGCCTGAGGGAGGAGGACTTGTAGACTCAAGTGGACGTTACTTGCTATCCCAGCTTGACCTCTTTCTAGAAATCTCCTTCTCTGCTTGGAGACAGAGTGCAATCTTTAAGAGGCTCTGGACCTCATTCACTTCAATAGATCTAGCACCTAGTGTAGTGCCTGGTACATAATAAGTGTTCAATAAATATTAGTTAAGTAAATAACTGAGTTGTGAATTCCTCATGTAAAGTAAGAAGACTACTTTCTACTGTAAAAAGTTGTAGCGAGGATGAAATTCAGTAAGGTATCAGAAATCATTTTGCTCTGGGCCTAGCATATATTGGCCCTCAGAGTGTGTGTGGGTGGGGGGAAGGGACATTATTATTGCTGTAGCTACTGTAAGGGGCTAACATGAACTGGGCATTGCAGGAGGTATGGAGGCAAAGAGAAACTATAGGCGAGGCCCTAGCATCTCAGTTTACAGCTGAACCTGGGGCCTTGCTAGGCCTGTGCACACACTCTTGTCTCCACCCCCACTAATGGGACCAGAACCACTCATCTGCTTATACCTCATGTGGAAGGTCAGGCCTATATTGCCTCTCTAAGAGTTCCCTGCTCAGAGTCTGGTCTGGGCACCAGAGCCAAACTGCCCCAGGCATGTGGTTTCCCAGGCACCTGATGGTCATCCATGTGGCCCCCTCCCTGCCAGATCCCCCAGTGGGGTTTGAGTTCCTCCACAACATGGCCTGCTGGGCAGGCCTGGCATTTGTGTCCCAAGAGCAAAGAGCAATGGATCTTGGGCTCTGTGGAGGGAGCCCCTCCTCCTCCTACACCTGGGAAGGCCAAAGCCAGCAGACCAGCCTCAGAGGTCGGAAAACCTCCTGTGGCCCCAGAAGTACAAGAAAGGTCTGTTTCTGTGGCTAATGCAGCAGTCTTTCTTGGGGTGTGAGGTCTGGCTGTTTCAGGGCATGCAGAAACCAAGAGGGGCCAACTTCTACAGAGAAAGGGGCTGTGTTCAACTGTTTACAGGTACCTCTCATTATAGACAGAGGTAGGGACCTAGAGTGTTAGTGCTGGTCCAGCAGTTCCCAAACCTGGCTGCATCTGAACCATCCCAGGGGCATGTTAACAAACAGATTTTCAGGCCCAGAATCACCTGGCAGTGGGGGTAGTTCTGGAGTAGTACTGATTTAGCCCAATTTGTAAACTACTACCATACAGTTTATTCTTACACACACACACACACACACACACACGCACACACACACAATTGAGATATAATTTACATACTATAGGAGTCATCCTTTCAAAATGTACAATTCTGTGGTTTTTAGCATGTGTGACCATTACCATTATCTAGTTCCAGAGCATTTTCATCAAACTCCCCCCGTGAACCCCACACCCATTAGCAGTCACTCCCTATTTCCGCTTACCCTCAGCCCCTGTCAACCACTAATCCATTTTCTTTCTTTATGGATTTGCCCATTTTGGACATTTCATATAAATCAAATCATATAATATGTGTCCTTTTGTATCTGGCTTCTTTCACTCAGCATAATGTTCTCAAGGTTCACCCATGTTGTAGCATGTGTCAGTGCTTCGTTTCTTTTTATTGCTAAATAGTATTCCATTGTCTGGATATATAGTGTTTGCCTATTCATTCACCAGTTGATGGGCTTTGGGGCTGTTTTCACCTTTTGGGTCATTATGAATACCGCTGCTATGAACCTATAGTGTCAAGGTCCTGTGTGGACATGTGGTTTCACTTCTCTTGAGTACATACCAACGAGTGGAACTGCTGCATCAAATGGTCATTCTATGTTTAAGTTTTGGAGGCACTGCCAGACTGTCTTCTACAGTAGCTGTACCATTTTACATTCCCACCAGTAATGGATTAGCATTCCAATTTCACTACATCCTCACCAACACTTGTTATTTTCCAAGTTTCTTATTTTTTATTTTTATTTATTTATGTTTTTATTTTATTTTATTTTATTTTAGATTTTTTCTGTAGTTTTGTTTTATTTTTTAAATTTTATTTTATTTTTAATTTTTTAAATATTTTTATTTATTTTTGAGAAAGAGATAGAGCATGAGCAGGGGAGGTTCAGAGAGAGAGGGAGACACAGAATCCACAGACAGGCTCCAGGCTCTGAGCTAGTTGTCAGCACAGAGACTGACCTGGGGCTCAAACCTAAGAACCGCGAGATCATGACCTGAGCCAAAGTTGGACGCTTAACCGATTGAGCCACCCAGGCACCCCTTTTAATTTTATTTTTGAGAGACAGAGAGACAGAGCACGAGCAGGGGAGGGGCAGAGAGAGAAGGAGACACAGAATCTGATGCAGACTCCAGGCTTTGAGCTATTAGCACAGAGCCTGACACAGCACTTGAACTCATAGACTGTGAGATCATGACCTGAGCTGAAATCCAATGCTTAACTGGGGCCTCTGTTTTTTATTTGTTAAGTCTAGCTATCCTAGTGAGTATGAAATGATATCTCATTGTGGTTTTGGTTCACATTTTTTAATGACTATGATGTTGGGCATCTCTTCACATGCTAATAGCAATCTGTATATCTTCTTTTGGAGAAACATCTAATATTAGAAGCTACTTGAGTAGGCCAGAAAACTCAAAAGAAGCCATATACAAAAAATGGGAAATGTTTACTTCTGCCAATTTCTCTTGCTCATTTTAATGGGGTTATTTGTCTTTTTATTTCTGGGTTCTTCATATGGTCTGGATACTAGAGTCTTATCAGACATATGATTAGCAAATATTTTCTCCCATTCTGTGGCTGTCCTTTAACTTCCTTGATATATGATTACAGATGCACAGACTGGGGCTCAGAGAGGAAATGTGCCCCACGTCACCTTCAATGAGAGTCAGTAGCAGAAAGCTCTTTGTACTTACCTAGACTGGGTGCATAGGGACGTGGGCTTGGAGGATGGGGCAAAGCAGTGGTGTGGATAATTCAAACCCCAGCCTAGCTGCCAATGATGTCTATTGCCTTTGAAACACACAATCTCATTTTTGGTAGATGACTTCTCTCCATCACTATGCCCTACCCGATAAGCTCCTAACACTAGATTATTTTCTTGATAGCTCGTCAATGCTTGGAGAAAGAAAGTGGTTTAGGATTAAATCTTGTCTAGAGATAATATACAGAGAATATTCAAGAATCCAGGTCATTGTGTATCCACAGGCTTTGTTCCGTTGTTCATAATGGTCCAGGGAGGGCTGAGAGAAAGCTTAGAATACCCAAGTGCTGTTTCAGGAACAATGAGGAGCCCAGCTGGACCTTACCACCCTCTTGAGGTGTTTACAACTGCATCTTTCACATTTCAACATCAAAGTAAGAAAAAGCTTTTCCTTTTTACTTCTTCATGTCAAACATTAGTGAGCTAATGTTAAACCCATGATGGAAATTAACCAAAAATATACACAAGAATATACATACATCCTGGCTTGGACAGCAGGTAAGGACAATTAGCCAATTTTATGAATTGCCTCTTTGTTTATGCTTCCATTATGAGGATGCACGATGATGTCAGGTAATTCCCAACATTTGAGCAAATTCCCAATTCTTTTTGTTGTTTCTTGCATGACAACTTTCTTAGATAGCTTTAAAACATGGCAGTTTTGTATAGCATGGTCATATATAAAGTGAGAGTGGATTTGTTTATGCTTTGAAATTTTGAGAATTTTGTGGCATTCAGTTGCTCTTTCTACAAATGTTCTTTGAGAGCTTTGTGGGTGTAAGGTTCTATGCTACCTTTCTGGGCCTCAAAGTTTCCCCCTTTGTAAATTGTAGGGCTAGGTTAAATCAAGGCTTTTTCAACTTCTCCTTCCCCTTCCATTCCTCCTCCCCCACCCCTCCCCCTTACCCTTCTCTTCCTCCTCCTCCTTCTTTGGTAGAATACTTTTCTGGACAAAATCTCATCCAGAACTTCAGTAAAACTAAAAGACCAAGTACAGCTGAGCCAGATGCACGGGGAACCCCTTGAATACACTTGAAAACCCAACATTCATACCCAGTGATCACAGAGCCCCCGTAATTCCTCAGAGCAAAACTAGGAAGGATGAGACCAGAAGGGCCCTGCCCTTTTGTGCTGCTGATCTACGGTGGCGCGACTGCTCTCAGTTCTTTTTCTTCACCTCCTTCTGACTTCAAAAAAGCCTGGGTTGGATCTTGCTTCAGGGCCACACTATATACTAGAGTTGAACATCCCTCACTCCTTCTTTCCTAACCAAGCCTTCTCCCCTCTTCCACTCTCTCCAACAGTCCAGTTTTTCCAGAGACCTAAGCAGACTCCAGTCACAAGACTCTCTGTGCCCAATCTGCCTCCCCTCTTTCCCAAGCCCATTCATTTCCTCTCCGACACAGAAGGACACAGAGGGCGGGCCCATGGGAAGAGACCAGGAGAAAGGATGGACTGAGCGCCCCAGCTCTCCGGGGCTGGTTGTTGGTTGCCTGGGCCCTCAATGCCTTCTTCAGCTAAAGCGTGTTTCAGAAGGGATCCCAGAGGGAAATGGAGTTGGGGGGACCTTTGATTGGAGACAGGAGTTATTCTTGCCTCATTTTGCTGCCTACCAGGCTTGAAGAGAAATGCAGGCATCCTTAGCAAACAGTGAACAATCAGGGGGAGAACGGAGGAAACAGGGAGTAGGAACCAAAGAAAGCAGGCATTGGGGAAGGGTGGGTCTCATTTTCCCATATTCAGGGGGGCTGGTCAGAACCTGATGGGTTTTCAGGCAGGGCCTGAAGGCTAGGGATTGGGTCGGTGAAGTACAGATGGAACCAGAGCCAATTCTTGGGATCCAGGTAGCTGACTGAAATGGAGGATTGGCTCTCAGACCCACAACTTCCCAACACGTAAATATCCCCCACCCACCAAGAAAAGCAGAGGGTTACCAGGGGAATTGTCTGTCATTTTCCAGATAAAGAAAAGTGAGGCCTAGGGAGGGGAAACTACTGGCTATTGACCACAGAACCTGGAGCAAGAGTCATTATGAGTGCAATGGAATGATGGGGGTGGGGCTGAGGTAGAGCTGTGCCCCTTGGGACTCTAACTGCTAGCTCTTTATTTAGCCTTGGATTTGAGGCAGCTAAACCAAAGCAAATGAAATTCCACACATAAAAAGGCTTTCTCTGGTGAGCCTCCTCATTGGAGGACCTGAAGCCAGGTATGTGAGGACCCACCTTAGGGAAGACTGGCTTAGAGCGGAGGGAGCCACTGGGTGGTGCTGTCTCTCCACCCAAGTTACTTAGGCAAGTTTCAAATACCAGGGCAAAGAAGTCACCCCCATTCATGCCCCATCCTGCCAGGGCCTTAACAAAGGCCGCTTGGGTTAGGGCAGGGAAAACCAGTTTTGACAAAATTACATATCTCCCCTGGCACGTAGGTGGGGAACGGAGGGTCCAGACTGGCAGGGCCCAAGAAACTGAGAGAGAAGGAAAGGCACTTGCACTGAGGTCCCAGAAGGCTGCCCCATTTCTCAACCACTCAGGAGACTGAGACATTCAAGGCACCCCAAACAAAGGACGATAGTTCTCCCCATTTCATAGGCAAACAGACTGAGGCCTGGAAAGTTAAGGGCCTACAAGTAAACTATTTTAGGAGGCACCCTTTCCCAAAACTTAGGTTTTTAAAGTAAGCCCCTTTATGGCTAAAGTCTAAGCGGCTACTAGAAGTGGGCTTTAGAAATGCTAATGCCATGCGTGAGTGACAGGCCGCAGACAATGGCGGAGGGCTCTGTAATTGGGGCCGCCAGGCCAGGGAGCGGGGCTCCCCACATGGGAGCCGAGTGGGGGAGGGAGCCGAAGAGGGGGCCTTCCCAGTAGAGGGGATCCAAGACTGCTCTAATTAGAAGGGGCTGGAGCTGCAGGGGCAGGAAGGGGGAGGGGATTACCTGCAAGTCTGCCGCTGACGGAAGGGGGGGGGGCTCCTAGGAGGGGTCCTGCGGGAAGCGGGAGGTGGGGGGAGGGGCTCCAGGAGACTTGGAGGGGAATAGAGAAACCACTCCTTCACTGGTTCTTCCTACATTACAAGGTGGTGAGGAGACTGGTCTCCCCCCAGTCTGCAGGCCGTTTGTTTTCCTGCTCCCTCACTGATCAGCAGTGTATGCAACAGTCAAATGGGAATAAGAGCACCTGCCTCAAAGATCCTCAGGAAGATTCAGAGAGGATGTAGGTAAAGTGCTTAAGAAAGTGCTCAGTAATGGTGTGTTCACGTGATTATTTATCCAATAAGTGATTCAGAGCCCTGGGCTTGTTCCGAGAGGTTGGTGCCTCACCTAGTGAGGCTGGCTGTGGTGAGGGAGAAGAGGTAGGCTGCACCTTGACTCCAGGCTCTGGGCTGAGGAGGACCAGAAGTCTTGAGTGTAGGCAGCAGAGCCTCTGGGCTATATGTGAGGGCACTGGACTGTGCTGAGCCTCAGGGTGTGGGTCAATGGGGCTCTTTCTGGGCCTTTAGCCCCAGTTTGGGAGAGGACTTCTGGAGTGATGTGGCCTCTCCAGGAGTGGTTGGTTGTATGCTGAGAGGTGGGCCCAGGTTCAGCCTGTCATCCTGGTTAACTCAGGAAGCCAGCCTCAAACTCAGGCAGCTAGTCTCAAACTCAGGCTTCCCTAGTACAGTGAGAGTCAGAAAGCCAGAGAAAGGATCTTAAGCAAACTCCCGAAGTCCCAATGCAAGGTGTAGTAAGCAACCGTGGTAAGCAAACCGCTGGGGAGTAAGAAGAAAATATTACAATATATAGAAAATTTTATTTCTGTATAGCTCATCCTCTAGCAATTTTGACATTCGACATTCATTTTGTGACCTACACCATTAATTAAAGTATGTATGGTAAGGGCAGCACATACCACAAGTACTTTGTGGCATTGAGTAGTGTGTTTGTCTCATCTTTCTACGGGGACTAACAAAAGCCCAGAGACCTCAAGTCACTCACCCAGTGGAAGAGCCAGGATGCACGTTCACAAGCTGGCCCCAGAGTCTGTGTGCTTAACCACTGCATTATGTATAAATAAATCCCTGTGGATATATTGGGTTGGTGTGCTCAAAATGATGTGGTGATAGGAATTCATGATTTAGAAGAGGTTGCCATGAGGAAACTGGCCAAAGATGGCCACCATCTGGTAGGGAAGAGGAGTGAAAGGGCAGGCATCACACAAATGGCATAAGAGCGGGGGCTGGCCATGGAAAAGGGCAGCTTAGGAAGCTAGGGTGGAGGTGGGAGGGGTAGAGGGGGCTTTAAATCCCTCAGGGTCTTTTTTAGCTGTTCTCATAAAGGGAGATATAGAACTATATAGATACGTAGCAAAGAGATACATGAATACCTACATGGATAGCCACTTAGATATAAGGATGGATAGATAAACAGATATAGAAATACATAAGTGCATAGATATTGTAGGTATGTGGTTATATAGCTATAGGCATTACTACATAGCTACATAAAAATTCTTAAGATAGAAACACAGGAAACATTCTTATGTGAAAGTATGAATAGAAGCCTTGTTAGAAAGCTTGGCTATTTAAAGTAATATGGCAGGATTCTCTCCTTTGGGCTGGAAAGATGTGTCACCCCCTGAGGACATGCAAACCGCAGCATCAGCCACTCTATCAGGTTTTGAAGCTCTTTGGTCTCACTCTCACCAAGGCTCAAACCTCATCTCACCAACACCAGGCAGTCAGCTAGCCTCTCTTGCACATCTCACTTGACCTTGAGAAGCCCTGGTCCTCTGGGAATATCCTCTGCCAGCTGTGAAATTCTTCTCAGATCTCAGCTGAACACTGCCTCTGAGTGGGGCCACCAGAACCCTAGTCTGCTCTTTCTGCCAGTGGCAGAGACGTGAAGGCAGAGACACTCCCCCCACTCCCCACCCCAGAGTCTTCTTCTGGCTTCCCGGGTCCTGGAGCCATTGGGATCTCACTGGAAGCCTCTCTACCCAAAGGTGCAGCAGGGAAGAGGCCTGCTGGCCTGGGCCAGGTCCCACCTGGGGCCCCTCTGATTTCAGGCATTTTCTGAGGCTGACACAGCCGCCCTTGGGGACCACTCCCTTGCCTTTGAAGAAATAGGTAGGGTTACAGGGTTAGCTAGGGAACTAGGCTTCTGCTCTAACCTCAGCACTGCTGGAAGAGACAAAAGGAGCAGAGCCAGGGAGCAGATTTCTATTTCCAACCTTCTCCCTGCCTCTAGCTTGATGTCTCCCCCACCCCCTACTTTTTCTTGTCTCCATCTCTCCTTTTCTCTTTGCTTTTCTGTCCTTTTCTTCGTTTCTTCTTTTCTATTTATTTGTCTCTCCCTTTCTCTCATTTTTCTCCTCTCTTTCTTTCTCCTTTCAACTTATGTCTTCCTTCTCTTCCCCCACTCTGGCTGTGTCTTGGATTTACTCAGCCTTGTTGTTTCTGTCTTTAACTTCAAGAACTTGTGCAGATATTCTGGTGAGGAGAGTGGAGGCCAAACAACCTTGTGGGTCTGTAGTCACTACCCCAATAATAATAATAATAATAATAATAATAATAATAATAAAACACAGAGAGTGACACGGGGAAAGAATAGCCCTACTCTTTCCCTGGCTCTGTACAGCATCTCTCATGGTTGTCCATCCAGCATCCACCTGCACATTTCTGGGGATATGGGTCTCGTTAGGCCCTGAGACAGCTATGCCCTTGAAGAGAAGCACAACCCAACAGGAAGTGTTTCTCTGAAGTGACCTGAACACTCTGTCCCTGTGGCTTCCAACCATAGGTCTTAACTGTGGTTGCTGGGGTTCCTTTGCCCTTTGACAGTTCTTCAGAGGTCTTCCTGAAGAAGTGAGATTCTTTTTAGCCTGCATCCTCTCAATTTGGGCTCTCCCAAAAGAATTAGAGATCCCCCCCACCCAGCCCAGAGTAGTGGTGCCACATACTGGGAGCGGGCACCCCTCCACACACCCAAACCAAACTGGAGAGGGAGTTGGTAGGAGTGTCAGGAATATCCCAGGGAGGGGGCCACTAGTCACAAACAAGCCCTCCAGATCCCATCTGAAAAATCCAGTCTGAATTAAGATAGGGGGCAATAGAAACTAGCCCAGCCCCAGGAAATAGGGAAGACAGGAAAAAAGCTGGAGAACGGACAGGAGCAGTAGGCACGCTGGGCCATCCCTGCCAGAGACATGAAGCCCTTGACAAGAAATCCCAGGTGCCCACGGAACTGGGCAGAAGGGAACCAGTGAACAGAAAGGGCTGCTTTGGGGGCCCATTAAGAACGAGTTGCTCTACAGAAAGGGAGGCACAGAACAGGCAGTTTCTCAGCCCTGGGACCAGGGACTAGCAAGACTTCCTTTCAACTATATACCCCCAGGAGAACAAGCTGAGGTCTTGGTGTCCTGCCAGCCTGGACTCCTCAGCCTGCACAGACAGAATGAGGCAAGAGCCTGGACTAGTAGACCAGTTTCACATGTGCCCCTCCCAGCACTCCTGCAGCCCCCTGTAGAAGATTCCACTCAGGAGCTGGCCTCAGGTGCTTCCCAACCCCTTGGAGTGACAGAGGTCTCTTCTATGCCTCAGGCCCCCATGGGGAGGTTATTGACCTCCTCGGAACCTTTCCCAGCAGCCAGCTAAAATCCTTCCTGCTGTAACCTTTGCTCTGGCCTACCCTTAGTGGATTTTACTCTTTGCTGCACATTAATGGGCGCCTTCCTCCTCTGTGCCAGGCTCTATGCTTAGCTTTTTACACACATAGTGCTAATGAAAGGGTTAACACCATGTGCCCTACCAGAAGCCCTGCCCCCACTTCTGACATCCCCCCTGTACCCCTCAGGCAACAGGAGTCATATTCTCTAAGGCAGTGCTTGGCAGAAAGGGGACTGCTTTGCCCTGGCTGGCCACATGTTCCTCCTCCGCCCCCTCCCTGTTCCTCATGCAAGTGTCAGGAAATAGGATCCAAGGAGAAAGCAGGCACCTGTTCTGAAGTTCCTGACAGGCCCCCTCTCCCATGCCCCAGCCCCTGGGCCCCCTGGTGCCTGCCCCTAGGGCCTGACGGGAAAGAAAGGCTTCAGAGGCGCAGGCCATCTCCTCCTATTTGTGTCTTTATTTGGCTTGCCACATTTGGTCAACCCCATCATCAGAGAAGAAACAGTAAAATGTAGCAGTTAACAGCACAGATTCTGGGACCAGGTGGTCACATACCAGTTTAGCAACCTTGGGCAAATCACATCAGCTCTCTGGGTCTCAGTTTCTTCTTCTGTATCATGATGGGCATCATAATAGGATCCACGATATAGGGTTGTTCTGAAGGCTGAGCTAATATATGGAAAGTCCTCAGAATAATGCCTGAGACATCGTAATCAAACACAAAAATCATTAACTAAATTCAGCCCCTGTCTCCCAAGGTCTGCCAACTCCTAGCCTCACGGATTCCCCAGTTCCTATGCTATCTTGTTCTCCTAGGACAGTGAAGACTGTGCCCCTGGCCACTGTTCTTGTCCCCTCTAGTACTGTTTCTGAGCCCTCTGGGGCTGGGCTTTCTTCTGGGGATGGTAGAGGGTCAGAGGAACTGGTCCTGGCCAGGCCAGAGTCTGGCTGGGAACAGGCCTTCCTCCTGCAGCTCAGTAAGGGTCTCCCCCAGGAGGCCTCTTGCCTCTTCCTCCCCAAAGTGGGGCAGCTGCTCTGCCTCTTTAAGGCCCTAAGTAGGTCATCGCCCAGCTGAACATCCCCCTCACATTCCCCTCACCCTAAACAATCTGATCTGATCACTGGTGATGAGGTCAATTTCACATGGCTTTGTTCCTGCAGTGAGCTTGTCACGACCAATCATTTCCAAGCGAGGAGCCCATAATCCTGCACTGGCTCCCTTGTACCCAGAGGCCATGACCCCTTCCTTGCTCGTCAATGTGAGGTCCCTAAGGGCCGTCTCAGCATGAGTTTCCTCATGGCTTCTGTGTGCCCTCCTGGTCTTCCTGGCTACAGTGGGAGGGGGCCTGGGCTGGGGTCAACCGTGGGGCTGCCAGGAGAGTATAGAATAGGTGTGTCGGTAACCTGGGGAGAGATCGGTCCCTGGGGAAGGTGGTGGGTGGCCAATGCAATAGGGTGGCAACAGCCATGCATTTCTGGTCCCTGAGCCCACCCAGCTTGAGGAATGAGCTTTTCCTTTGGGGTAACCTGGCTGGAACCTCGTATCCTGGGGACAGAGAACACGGCCCAGGGGCTTGTGAGAGTTACTGAACATAGGCATCCCCAAGTCTCTTTGTGTAGCATGGCAGAGGCTAGTAGTGGGGGGAAAGTGTGCTTACACGCCAGGTCTGTGCCAGCTGGGGTGTAGTCATGCTCTGAAGGCAAAAAAATCTTACTTCTGGGAATCAGGACTTAGATTTCATTTCTGTCTTAGCCCTACCACTGACAAGCAATGTGCCCTTGGCCAAGTCCCTCCTCTCTGAGTCTCAGTTTCTCTGGGCACACCATAAGAGTGGTATGCTAGAGCAAACCAATGTGTCCTTTCAGTGTGGAACATTCCTGAGCCTTTGTGGGAGGAGACCAGGAGACTTAGGTTGTGGAGGGGGAGAGGGCGATGTGCTGCCTCTCTGCCTCCACAGGGGCTTGCACGGCCCCCACACACAGTGGGTGTCAGCAATGTTTGGTTTTGGTAAGATAAAAAGCATCATGCCAGAGGAAATGAGCTTCTCTTCTTTCTTCTGCATACTTTTTGCATGATAGGACTCATCCCATCTGCCTGGGCCCCAGAAGAATGGACAGTAAGAATGGGTGAGAAGACCTAACTGGGCTTTGCCTAGTGGTATGGGCTTCTGAATGGGAGACTGGAGTGGAGAAGGGAACACCAGGGCAGCCAGGGAGACCTGCTGGGTATCATGGCTCCAGGTACACCCAACAGCTAAGAAAGAAGAAGGAAGGGAGTGTGACGTGCTCTGGACAGGGAGCTTTGGACACCACATCTCACGTCTTATTTAGTCTTCGTGCCACCACAGAGGCAATGGGCTGTTCTACATTTTACAGATGAACACACTAAGGCTGCTGCTCCCAAAAGCAGCTGGTCTCAGGAGTGAGGGAGAATGAGGTGGGCAGATCAGGGCTCAAGGCCAGGTTTAGAACATAGTGATAGCAGGAAGCTTGTCTTCAGAGAACTGATCTCTGAGAAAGTGGCATCCAAAGGCCTGACCTAGTCCAGACCTGGGCCACAGTGTCAGGGAAAACACATAAGTTTGGAATCACACATATCTGGCCTCTAGTTCTAGTCTGCTGCTTCCTCAGTGTATGGCTTTGGCCACGCCACTTGCCTCTCTTTGCCTAAGTTTCCTTCCCCATCTAATGGAGGTAAATCAGCTTGACCTTACAGGGAAGTCAGGAGGATTCAGTGAGATGAGGGCTGCATGTATAATAGATGCTAAGTAAATGTTCTTTCTTATTTCAGTTCATTGGCAAGTCTTGTCATCTCCATCTCTAAATGAATTCCAGATCTGCCCACCTCACACCTCCACTGCCATCACCCCTTCTAGACCACTATCACCTCTTTCCTGGGTCATTGCAGAAGCCTCCTCATGGACTACCTGCTTCTATTTTTGTCCCCTGCCAACTGTTATTCACACAAAAACTGAGTGATCTGTTACAGTCCTGAGTCAGTCACAGCACTTCCCTGCTTAAAACTCCCAGGGCTTCCTGTATCACTCAGAGTAAAATGTGAAGTCTTTACCATGCCTACAAGGCTCTCAATAGTCTGGCCCCTACTGACTCCTCTGACTTCATCTAGGATCACTTTCCTTTTACTCACTTTGTTCCTATTACCCTGATCTCTTCTGTGCTGTGACCCTACAAAGATGGTTTTGGCCTCGGAGCCTTTGCACTTGCTATTCCCTGTGTGGAATACACTTCTCCCAGTTTTTCTCATGGCTGATTTCTTCACATCATACAGACTTGGCTCAGATGTCAAGTTTTTAGAGGATTCTTCCTCTCTAGAGATCTCTTGGCTCTAAGTTCTCATCATCTTGGAAATGTTCCTAATGTTTAACCTACAGCTGGCTATTCTGTGGTCATTTAGCCTTGTTCCTTTGCCCTCTGCCCTTCTCCTAAGATGTCTCTTTAAAAACCCATGATTTGGAGGGAGGGGCAAGATGGTGGAGAAGTAGCGAGCTCTCTAATTTTCGCCTGCCCGCATCTATCAAACTGAGAAGGACTGAAGCCATAATACTCTGATCTGTAATAGTGGGAGGAAAACACACAGAGTCCATAAAGAAGACAGCCTCATAGGTGCCTGAGTGAGTGTGAACTGGGGAAATAAAAATGAACCAGGGGCCGGAGGCACAGAGGGGAGGGAGCCCCCACCTCATGCAGAGCCGGGGAGAGCGTGCAGAGAGATGAGGGGAAGAGAAAGAGAGTCTGAAAATGCTTGATCATAGAGCTGTCTCTAGAGAAGAGAAAAACCTCGGCCCGGGACGGAGATGGGATACTATCATCCCATATATAACTGCTGGGTGCCAGGAGAGAAATTCCTCCCAATTAGCTGGACATTTTCCTTGGGCTCAGTGTGCCAATTCCAGGTGGAGCCAGTAGAAAGCTGCTCCCAGGCCCCCTACTCAATCCTGGTTAGGAAGCCACCCACCTGCAGGCGTACATTTCATCTCAGGCATTAGCATTGAAGTGCGTGGACTAGGATTTGGAAAGGAGGCGGGGCTTGGAAAAATACAACTTGGCCCGCCCATGGCATAGGGAGATCGAACCCAAAAGAGTGGCTTGCACTGCTTGGTTCAAGAAGGGCTTGGGTCACTGCCGTTCTTCTCCCCACAACCACCAAGGCAGGGCTTCAGAAAGCAGCCCCCCCCCCCCCCGAGACCTACCTACACCAAACAATGTCCACACATCTGTGCTGGAAAGCTGTCTTTTTTTTTTTTTCTTTTTCTCCTAT
>PJEM01018931.1:0-17338 GCA_004023845.1 Helogale parvula
AAAACAGTATGGAAGTTCCTCAAAAAATTCAGAATAGAACTACCCTATGATTCCGCAACCCCACTTCTGGGAATACATGCAAAAGAATTGAAAGCAGGGTCTCAAAAAGATATTGGCACATCCATGGTCATAGCAGCACTGTCCACAACAGCCGAGAGGTGGAAGCATCCCAAGTGTCTGCTGACAAAAAATGTACAAAATGTGGTCTACACATACAATGGGATATCATTCAACCACAAAAACAAATGAAATCCTGATACATGCTATAGCATGAAAGAAACATGGGAACGTTATGCTAAACGAGAAAAGCCAGTCACAAAAGGATGATACTGGGGGCACCTGGGTGGCTTAGTCGGTTAAGCATCTGACTCTTGACTTCCTCACAGGTCATGATATCATGGTTCATGGGTTCAAGTCCCATGTGGGGCTCTGTGCTGATGGCACAGAGCCTGCTTGGGATTCTCTGTCTCCTTGTTCTCTGCCCCTCCCCCACTTGTGCCCTCTATGTCTCTCCAAGAAAAAGGCTGAATACTGTATGATCCCACTTACATAGGTATCTAAAGCAGGCACATTTCTAGAAACAGAAAGTACAACAGTGATCACTGAAGCCAAAGGGGGAGAGGGAAAGGGGAAGGTTTTGTTGAATGGATATAAAGTTTCAGTTTTCAAGACAGAAAGAGTTCTGGAGATCTATTTCAGGACAGGATATACTGAGCCCTACTGAAGTATACACTTATAAATGGTTAAAATGGTAGATTTCATGTTAAGTGTGTGTGTGTGTGTTACCATAAAAAAAGAAAAACAAAGCAAAAAACCCTCCATGTGCATTTACCCTTTGACCCAGCAATCCACTTCCATGAATTTACTGTTAAGACAATTTCTTTACTTTTATTTTACTTTATTTTATTTTTTGAGAGGGAGGGAGCACATGTAAGTTGGGGAAGGGCAGAGGGAGATGGAGAGAGAGAATCTCATCAGGATCCACACCTGGTGCAGAGCCCATTGTGAGGCTGGATCTCATGACCCTGAGATCATGACCTGAGCCAAAATCAAGAGTCAGATGCTTACCGACTAAGGCACTTGAGTGCCCGGGACACTTTCAACAAAGTAAAACTTGATTGTAAGAGTAACTGTAATCGCAAAATAATGGAAATTATCCAAAAGTCCAGACGGGAGATTGTTTGACAAAATCGTGGTAGGTAAATCCAATGGCATGCAAGGCAGATGTTTAAAAGGGGGGAGCATCTGGCTGGCTCAGTAGAGCATACAATTCTTTTTTTTAAATTTATTTTTTATATTTTTTATTTATTGTTTAATTTACATCCAAGTTATTTAGCATATAGTGCAACAATGATTTCAGGAGTAGATTCCTTCATGCCCCTTATCCGTTTAGCCCATTCCCCCTCCCACAACCCCTCCAGCAACCCTCTGTTTGTTCTCTATATTTAAGTCTCTTATGTTCTGTCCCCTCCCTGTTTTTGTATTCTTTTTGCTTCCCTTCCCTTATGTTCATATGTTTAGTATCTTAAAGTCCTCATATGAGTGAAGTCATATGACACTTGTCTTTCTCTGACTAATTTCACTTAGCTTAATACCCTCTAGTTCCATTCACATAGTTGCAAATGGCAAGATTTCATTCTTTTTGATTGCCGAGTTATACTCTAGTGTATATATATCTTTCATATCTTCTTTATCTCTTTATCCATTTATCCATCGATGGACATTTTAGCTCTTTCCATACTTTGGCTATTGTCAGTAGTGCTGCTATAAACCTTGGAGTACATGTGCCCCTTCGAAACAGCATACCTGTATCCCTTGCGTAAATACCTAGTAGTGCAATTTCTGAGTCATAGGGCAGTTCTGCTTTTAATGTTTTGAGGAACCTCCACACTGTTTTCCAGAGTGGCTGCACCAGTCTGCATCCCCACCAGCCTTGCAGAGGAGATCCTCTTTCTCCACATCCTTGCCAAATCTGTTTTGTCTGAATTGTTGATGTTAGTTGTTCTGACTGGTGTGAGGTGGTGTCTCATTGTGGTTTTGATTTGTCTTTCCCTGATGATGAGTGATGTTAAGCATTTTTTCATGTGTCTGTTGGCCATCTGAATGTCTTCTTTGGAGAAGTGTCTATTCATGTCTTTTGCCCATTTCTTCACTGGGTTATTTGTTTTTTGGGTGTTGAGTTTGATAGGTTCTTTATAGATTTTGGATACTAACCCTTTATCTGATATGTCGTTTGCAAATATCTTCTCCCATTCTGTTGGTTGTCTTTTAGTTTTGATGATTGTTTCCTTCGCTGTGCAGAAGCTTTTTATTTTGATGAGGTTTCCATAGTTCATTTTTGCTTTTGTTCCCCTTGCCTCTGGAGACGTGTTGAGTAAGAAGTTGCTACGGCCCAGGTCAAAGAGGTTTTTGCCTGCTTTCTCCTCTAGGATTTTGATGGCTTCCTGTCTTATGTTTAGGTCTTTCATCCATTTTAAGTTTATTTTTGTGTGTGGTGTAAGAAAGTGGTCCAGGGTCATTTTTCTACATGTCGCTGTCCCGTTTTCCCAGCACCACTTGCTGAAGAGACTGTCTTCATTCCATTAGGTACTCTTTCCTGCTTTGTCAAAGATGAGTTGGCTGTAAATTTGTGGGTCCATTTCTGGGTTCTCTGTTCTGTTCCAGGGATCTGAGTGTCTGTTCTTGTGCCAGTGCCGTACCGTCTTGATGGTGACAGCTTTGTAGTGGAGCTTGAAGACCAGGATTGTGACGCCTCCAGCTTTGGTTTTCTTTTTCAAGACTGTTTTGGGTATCTGGGGTCTCTTCTGGTTCCGTACACATTTTAGGGCTGGTTATTCTAGCGCTGGGGTTACTTCGATAGGGGTTGCAAGCATGCAGCTCTTGATCTCAGAGTCATGAGTTCAAGCACCGTGTCGGTCATGGAGCCTACTTAAAGAAAACAAAAAAGGAATAAGGAAGATCTGTATAATCTAGAGGGATTTCCAGCTTACAAGTGAATAGAAAAAGTGCAAAATGTTATATTATGATACCTTTTGTGTAAGAAAGGGGGGGAAATAAGGAAACATGTACTGCTTAGTTTTGAAAAAAATAAAATAGAAAGGTTAAACCAGAAAAATAATAAAGTAAGGTAGAAGAATGGGGTGGAAGGGGAGGGGGTGCCACTTCCCTGAGAATACTTTTTGTGTAATTTTGACTTTTGGAAGCATGCTAATGCTCTACACATTAAAAAAAAGAAATTAAATCAATAAAAATGAGAAAACATATCCTAAACTGAATGCAAACAGAAACAAATGAACCCAACTGTGTTTCATATGAATAATATAACCATCCAGAAAGGAGAGGAGTAAGAACTAACTATATACCTTCAGCTCGGGGGTCGGGGAAGAAGAACTCTTGAACTATTTTTATTAGCTTCACTTCTTGTAGTGGTATGGATGTAGCAATTCTGAAATATTGTTGGGAGCCAGAGTTCTTTGGAAGAAGGGAGACATAAATATGGAATGCAGGAAGGCAAGGTAGAACCCCACTGAGCTGGGTTAGAATTAGAAGTCACCAGTATGGGGGCGCCTGGGTGGCTCAGTCAGTTGAGCATCTGACTTTGGCTCAGGTCATGATCTCATGGTTCGTGAGTTCGAGCCCCGAATAGGGCTCTGTGCTGACAACTAGCTCAGAGCCTGGAGACTGTCTTCGGATTCTGTGTCTCCCTCTTTCTCTGACCCTCCCCTGCTCACACTGTCTCTCTCTCTCTCTCTCTCAAAATAAATAAATAAATAAATAAATAAAGTCACCAGTATGAACTCATACATCCCTATACATACATATAAATACATAATACATATTAGATTCAATGTTTATTATATAATAGATATTAGACTAGATGTATTATATCTGAACTATTTTATAGCTAGGTTTTCATATATGTATTAGATATGTCATATGTATATGACACCTACATGCCTTCCCCCAGCTCTGTCCACTGAAAGGGCTGAGAAACATAACACCCCCAGAGCAAGGGGCACACCTAATACCCAGATCTTGGTTTCTAGCTACCATTCCCCACTAAAAGGAATTGAGGTTCCTTGAAAAATGGTTGATTACAGGGCTGGGGCAGAGAAGGTACAAGGTAAACTTGGTGTGCCAGAAAGAAAGCAGTGCCAAAAATTATGATGTATGGGGGCCAGGGGGTGGTGTCAGAGAACACAAGAGCCAGCTCACAGGTGGTCAGATGTGGGCTACGTTCAGCATCCAAATCAATAAGGACAGTAATGGAATAAAACCCATTGAATAAAATAGGAATCCGTGAGTCAAACTGATAACACTCGATAAATGAGAAAGGAGAGCTCTTTTCTGAAATGCAGTGCTGACTGATACACCAGGAGAGAGGCTGAAGGTAGAAAATCACCATTTCAAAACTGTCATAGTGCAAATTGGAAACTGCTGAGGCCAGACTGCCAGAAGGTACTAACGTGCAGGGTACATGCCTGGTGTTCCAGCCTGGTGCATAACCGTAATTTAAGCACCAGGATACATCGGACCAATCCACATTGACAGATAGGAAGGACAAAGTCTGGAGGATCATTGCAGACAAAACGAGAACAATGAGGCTGAGGACTAAATGCAATAGAGAGTTCTGAACTGCGTCCTGCAGCGGAAACACAGTTGCTTGCAATGGACATTATTCAGACTCTTGTCAAACTGGAATATGGATTATAGAATAGACATGTCTTGTATCAACGTAAATCTTTTAAATTTGATAACGGCTCTGTGGTTATATAAGAAAATAGCCTTCTTGGGGTGCCTGGCTGGCTCAGTAGGAAGAGCATGTGACTTGCTCTCAGGGTCATGAGTTCAAGCCCCAGGGTGGGTGAGAGATTATTTAAAAATAAATAAACTTTAAAAAAAGAGAGAGAATAGCCTTTGTAGGAAATACCGAAGTATGCAGGGGTCTTTGAACTCAGAGACCTCAGGGCATGACATATGCAGCCTACTCTCATGATTCACAAGAAAACTAATTATACGTATGTATAGTCACTGTACCAAAAACAATTTTAAATTCAAAATTTCTGCGGCTGGGGCATCATGAGTTAAATGTCCAACTCTTGATACCAGCTCAGATAATGATCTCATAGTTCGTGAGATTGAGCTCTGCGTCAGGTTCTGCACTAACCGTTTGGAGCCTGCTTGGGATTCTCTGTTCCCCCCGCTCTCTACCCCTCCTCCACTTGTGCTCATTCTCTCTCTCTCTCAAAATAAGTAAATAAACATTTAAAAAATGAAAAACAAATTTCTGGGGCGCCTGGCTGGCTCAGTAGGTAGAGTGTGCAACTATTGATCTCGGAGTTGTGACTTCAAACCCCACACTGGGTGTAGAGATCACTAAAAAAACAACAAAAAACAAAGAAACAAAGATTATTAAAAATTTTAGTTTAGAGGGGCACCTGGGTGGCTCAGTCAGTTAGGTATCCAACTTCAGCTCAGGTCATGATCTCAGGGTTCGTGAGTTCAAGCCCCACATCAGGCTCTCTGCTGTCAGCTCAGAGCCTGCTTCTGATCCTCTCTCTCCCTCGCTCTCTGCCCATCCCCCATGCGCTCTGTCTCTCCCTCTCTCTCTCAAAAATAAACATTAAACTAAAAAAAATTTAATTTAGAGAGAAAATTAAAAAGTAAAAAGTGTCATAAAATGCTAATACCCTGTGACCCTAAGTAAAGAGTACATAAGGACTCTCGTCCTCTGCTGTCCTTGCAACTTTCTGAATGTATGACATTATTCCAAAATAAAGTGAGATATAGACATGTGAAACTAACACAAGGAAATAAGAAGTGTTCGCATGACCGTAAAGGAAAAGACTCACATGCAAATGTTCCCCAAGCCAACGTCTACACAGAGGCTTCTGGCCAAATCAAATTACAATCTCAACTGAAGAGAGATTTGAAGAAATAGAGCAACATATTGCTCTTCGGAGTTTCTTCTTAATTTTTAAAAATGTTTATTTATTTTTGAGAAAGAGAGAGAAAGCATTTGAGGGAGGGGGAGGGGCAGAGAGAGGGGGAAAGAGAGGACCCCAAGCAGGCTCCGAGCTGGCAGCACAGAGCCCGATGCGGGGCTCCTACTCACGAACCGTGAGATCATGACCTGAGCTGAAGTCAGACATTTGAGCCACTGAGCCACCCAGGCGCCCCTCAGAGTTTTCTTTAGAATGTCTCGGCCTTGAAGAATTAAAACAAAAACAGAACAGCGACACAACACGGCACGTGGGACAGTTACTGTAACACGACTGCACGGCGACAGACGGCAGCCACGTGTGTGAGCACAGCATATGTGGAGAGTTATCAGATCACTATGTTGTGCACGTGGGCCTAATGTAACGCTGTGTCGGTTAGAATAGAATCGCAGAAAATTTTTGAAATGAAATAAAATAAAATTCTGAGGAAAAAATGTTGAAAAACATTAAATAAGAAACACCAAGCAGATCTAGATGTTGCTCTAAGAGATGGTAAAAATTGCAATATAGATGAGAAAGAGTATTATGACGAGAAAAATACTTTAAATATCTTCTGGGATTGGGCCCTTGGGGGCTCAGTTGGTGAAGCATCCGACTTCAGCTCAGGTCATGATCTCATGGTTTGTGAGTTCGAGCCCTGCATCGGGCTCTGTGCTGACAGTTCAGAGCCTGGAGCTGTGTCAGATTCTGTGTCTCCCTCTCTCTTCTGCCCTTCCCCAGCTCGCACTCTGTCTGTCTCTCTCTCTCTCAAAAATAAACATTAAAAAATTGTTTAAATAAACATTTTCTGGGATAAAATATGTATTATATGTAACTCCTGTATAATGTTTGATGTAAAATTTATGAGCCAATTCTGAATCAAATAACTGGTTAAAAAATATTAGGAATAATTTCAGGTTGGAGCAAAGTGTCTCTAACTTGGAAGTGATTTAAAAAAAATTTTTTTAATGTCTTTTATTTATTTTTGAGAGACAAGAGAGAGACAGTGCGAGCAGGGGAGGGTCAGAGAGAGAGGGAGACACAGAATCCGAAGCAGGCTCCAGGCTCTGAGCTAGCTGTCAGCACAGAGCGCGACACTGGGCTGGAACCCACGAAACGTGTGATCATGACCTGATCCGAAGCCGGCACTTAACTGACTGAGCCACCCAGGCACCCCGATTTTTTTTAAACATCTAAGAACAATGGTAATTCGAGAAAGGTCAATTTAGCATTATTGGCAACAGAATATGCCAGAATATGAGAACCTTTTTATTATAACAGCACAATTAGGGATTTTGCCAGTATTAAGGCAAGGAG
Source organism: Helogale parvula (assembly GCA_004023845.1). Classification (NCBI taxonomy): domain Eukaryota; kingdom Metazoa; phylum Chordata; class Mammalia; order Carnivora; family Herpestidae; genus Helogale; species Helogale parvula. Next base: position 7,299 of record PJEM01018931.1, read on the forward strand.
CATTAATGGGATAAATATACAAGAATTTGTGAGTTGTCTGTGACCGCACTCTCCATCCAAGCATCGTAGGCCATCATGAGAACACCCAGGCGTGTGCAATGACAGTTAAGTTAGCTTATGGGCGCCTGGCTAGCTCAGTCAGTGAGCATGTGATGCTTGAATTTGGGGTGTGAATTTGTGTTCTACATCGGGAGTAGAGGTTACTTAAAAATAAAATCTTCAGGAGGTGCCTGGGTGACTCAACATTGGTTAAGCATTTGACTTCGGCTCAGGTCATGATCTCATAGTTGGTGAGTTCAAGACCCACATCAGGCTCTCTGCTGTCAGCACAGAGCTCGATTTGGATCCTCTGTCTCCCTCTCTCTCTCTGCCCCTCCTCCTCTCATACTCTCCCATCCTCCCTCCCTCTCTCTCTCTTTCTCAATAAAACACCCTTAAAAATATTTATAAAAAATAATATCTCTGGGGGCCTGGGTGGCTCAGTGGGTTGAATTTCCAGCTCTTGACTTCAGCTCAGGTCATGATCCCAGGGTCAAAGAGTCAAGCCCTGCCTCAGGCTCCAGGCTGAGTGCAGAGACTGCTAGGGATTCCCTCGTCCCTCCCTCCGCCCCTCTCCCCAACTTGCTCTATCTAACATAAATTAAGGGGACCTGGGTGGCTCAGCTGGTTAAGTGTCTAACTCTTGGTTTCGGCTCATGATCATGACTCATGGGGTTGAGCCCCCACGTCAGACTCTGCACTGACAGTGCAGAGCCTGCGTGGGATTCTCTCTTTCTCCCTCTCTCTCTGCCCCTCCTGCACTCGCTTGCTCTTTCTCTCTCAAAATAAAGAAACTTAAAAAAATAAATTTAAAAAGGAAAAAAATCTCTGTTTTTAGAGAGAGGGCACAAGTGAGCAAGGGGCATAAAGAGAGAGAGAGGGAGGGAGGGAGGGAGAGAGAGAAGCAGGGCTTGAGCTCACCCGATGTGGGACTTGAAGTCACAAACTATAAGAACATGACATGAGCTGAAGTCCGATGCTTGACAACTCCACCCAGGCATCCAAAAGAAAGAAATAAAATCTTAAAAAAACAACACCGTAAGTTAGTTTACCTTGGATATTTTCTTGACTTTAAATCATACAAAAACCATAGGTTTACCTACTTTTTAATTTTGTCGTTAGAAAGTGCATTTGTCAAGGTAAGAGGGTAAAACATATTTAATAGTTAGCTTCCAAATAACTCAAATATTTCAATATATGACATGTGAGCCTTCATTTGTACTCTGACCTGGCCCCACACACACTGGGTGTGGGCCTGGGTTTTTTTTTTTTTTTGGTTCTGGTCCTTGTTTCTATTTGAAAGTATAAATATAGATGTGTAATGTCTAAAATGTTTACCCATTTTCTTAAAGTTTTATTTATTCATTTTGAGAGAGATAGAGTATGAGCAAGGTAGGGTAAAGAGAGGGAAAGAGAAAACCCCAAGCAGGCTCCATGTTGTCAGTGTGGGGCCCCACGTGAGGCTTGAACTCACAGATTGCAAGATCATGACCCGAGCCAAAATCCAGAGTCGGATGCTCTGGGGTGCCTGGGTGGCTCAGTTGGTTAAGCTTCCAACTTCAGCTCGGGTCAGATCTCACATTCGTAGGTTCGAGCCCTGTGTCGGGCTCTGTGCTGACAGCTAGCTCGGAGCCTGGGCCTGCTTCGGAATCTGTGTCTCCCTCTCTCTCTGACCCTCCCCCTCTCATGCTCTGTCTCTCTCCTTATCAAAAATAAATCAAACATTAAAAAGAAAAGAGTCAGATGCTCAGCCGACTGAGCCACCCAGTGACCCAAAATGTTCAGCTGTGCTTACACAAAAAGGAACATTCTCTGTGCAGTGTTCTGTAACTAGCTTTCTAATTTAAAATCACGTTCTGGCCATCACTTCCTGTCAGCGCACAGAAATCATTGTTCTTTTACCAGCGGCATAGTACTCCGCTGTGTGGGTTTATTTAAGGATTGTGTATATGGGGCCCAAAACGTGTACCCCACTTCAAGTTGGATATGGGAAGGAACAGAGGCTCCCAAAAGGGTCTCAGTCATGTGAGTGACATAGGGAAGAGCATCCTCCAATATTACTCTTTCACTAGAGTGAGGGTGCCTCAGGATCAGATAAATTGGCTTGTGGAAAGTTAAAATAAGGCCACACCTGTGTGTAGAGACTGCCTCCCCAGAAGGGCCTGGATGTTTCTACCCTCAGCCTCAGGGGAGAGGATGGACCTGAGAAGGGAAACAGGACCTTGGAAAGTGGGGCCCTTCATTCTGTCCCTCTGGGGCCTGAGTGCTGATGGATGTGTGCCGGTCAGCGGACGCCTCCACGCTCATGCCATTCACGAGATGCCCTGTTGCTCTAGAAATTTACCAGTGTTTACGAATCCTCTGTGATCTGGCCTCATCCCTCACTGAACTCATCCTTCCCTTGCAGGATACTAACCAATGCCAGGAGTCTCGTGCACACAGCTTGATAGGTCACACTGTAAAGATTTTATCATTAAGTCATCTCTACACCCAGTGTGGGGCTTGAACTCACAACCCCGAGATTGAGGGTCGCTCGCTCCACCAACTGAGCCAGTCAGCGCCCCCCTGCCCTCCGCATAGGTCATGCTTTAAACAGCACATGTCATACCCTGTTCCCTGGTTACCGATTATTATGGTTAAAATGAAGCTAGGTATCAACTCTTCCAGGCAGCCTTCCTTGACCACCTCAGGCCGGGTTCAGTAACTGCCCCGTGTATTTGCACTCAAGCATTTGGCACTTTGTATTATAACTGCTTACTTGTGGGGTCCCCTCAGTAGAGCACACATTCCTCAAGAACACGGACCCCTGTCTTAATTATCACCCTACAGGGCATCTGGGTGGTTCAGTCGATTAAGCGTCAGACTTCAGCTAAGGTCATGATCTCACAGTTAGCAGGTTCAAGCCCCACATGGGGCTCTTTGCTGATGGATCAGAGCCTGGAGCCCCCTTTGGATTCTGTGTCTTCTCTCTCTGCCCCTCCCCTGCTCGTGCTCTGTCTCCCTCTCTCAAAAATAAATGAACATAAAAAACAATTATCATCCTACCTCCAGCTCCACCTTAGTGCCTGACACCCAATACCCTAGCTCAGAACGATAGGGCGGACAAGGGAGCCACCACAACGCCCTTTTCCTTCACATCAAAACTCTGTCCACACGTCTCCTTGATTTTGACTTCCCCGCTGTTGTCATTCTGGATGAATTGGAATGTGGCCCCAGAATCTGGCTTCTCCAACTCATCAGTCTGGCTTCTCAGTCCTGGATCCTCCCACCTACTCCAGAAGATGAGGGAAACAGTTCAAACTAGGGGCACCAGGGGGCGCTCTCAGGCAAAGAAGAGACAGGTGGTTGTGGCCAGGCTCTCCTCAAGGCACTCCAAATAAACCTGTAATGGCAGTGAAGGCAGTGGGCTTGCTATGCAGAAACACTCCCAAGCCCGACCCCCTAGCCTCCGTTTGAGCCCCACCCTCCAGCCAGATGGCTTCTCTGGAAACTGTTTATACAGAAATTCTGCGGTTGTCATTGTAGATGCTCCCCTTCGGTCCCATCCCTCCCCTTGCTCCTGCCACTTGCCTTGCCCGGAAAGATCTATCTTCACTGCTCCCTCTGTAAAGCCAGACTCTGCACAGAAGTCTCCACACTTCCAGAAAGACTTTCCTGGCAAGTGCAGGCAGAGGTTCGCATGGATGCTCCCTTTTCTGAGTCCCTGTTGAACATCCTGTTTATACAACATAATTCAGGGCTCCTCGATCCATGGCTTTTGTTTCCATTAGAGGCTTACTTAATTCAGCTGTAAATTGTCACAAGTGTAGCACACTGGTTTGGGAGTTAGAGTAATCTTGGTTCAAAGTTTAGTTCCTTGAGGTGATCAGAAAGTTCTGGAAGTAGGCAGTGGTGATGACTGGAATACATTGGGAATGTACTTAATGCCACTGAATTGGACACTTAGAATGATTAAAAGGGTAAATTTTATGGTATGTGTATTTTGCCACAGGGGGAAAAAAAGTGTGTGTGTATAACGCCATTGCTCACAGGCTGTGTGACTTTAGATCATGTCACACTTTTTTTTTTAAGTTTGTAAAATTTATTTGAGTGGGGGAGGGGCAGAGAGAGGAAGAGAGAATCCCAAGCCGGCTCTGCACTGCAGTGAGGAGCCCAATGTGGGGCTCGAACCCACGAACCTTGAGATCATGACCTGAGCAGAAATCAACAGTCAGATGTTCAACTTACAAAAGGGGCGGGGGCTGGGTGGCTCAGTCAGTTAAGCATCAGCTCTTAGTTTTGGCTCAGGTCTTGATCTCACTGTGAGTTGGAACCCCACATCAGGCTCCACACTGATGGTGCAGAGACTGCTTGGGATTCTTTCCCTCTCTCTCTGCCCCTCTCCTGCTCATGTGCTCTCTCTCTCCCTCAAAATAAATAAACTTAAAAAATGTTGGATGCTTAACTGACTGAGCCACTCAGGTGCCCCTAGAGCATGTCACTCTTTGTTCTTCGGTTTCTTCATTTTGTGGTGAAGATCAAGATAAATACTGGTGATAAAAATGATCCTGAGGTGAGATGTCTAAGTTATAAAACACTAGGAATATTAGATACAGTGGCTTCTTCCCTCATTCTGAGCACTGCCATGTCCCTCTGAGCAGTCACTGGTTCGGTCACTTGCCCAAGATTAGCTAACAAAGTGGCGGGGCTGTCTCAAAGACACCCACAGTCAGCTGTTTGAGACCAAATTTGAACAAACACTGTCCAGTGTCACAGGGATGCAAAGAGAAGGTGTTGGGGGGCAGCGCAGCCCCCGGTCTTAACCTAGTCTGGGGCTTTTTCCTGACTCAAAATTCTGTGTTCCTCCCCCAGCCACAGGGGTGTGGCACAGGGAGGCAGCGAGCAGGCTCCAGGCTTGCCTCCCCTCTTCTCTTTCCTCCTCTCTCCCTTCCTCCAAGGTCAGCTGTGTCAACTACTGGGGGGGGAGGGGGGTCACAGGTCCCCGCCTCCAGGGCTCCTCTCAGGTGGCTCTAACGTCCGTGTGGAAGGAAGAGCAAACAAAATGCATAAGCCTCCAGGAGGAGAGGGCCAGGAGCCCCTGGTGGTGTGCCTGGGTCCCCCTTAGGCCTCTCGGCGGTAGGCTAGCTGGCCTTTCCTCGGGGACAACTGAAAGTCAATTTAAACAGCTCTCTGGGGACATTCTGGGTGTTGGTATTCTGGGGAGCGGATGTGAACTTCCCTGAGGGGGAGAGGTGTAAGCTCCAGCATCCTGCCCTGGTGCCCCCTCCCCCACCCTACCAACTTGCTCCCTTCTCCAAATTTAGGCTGGGAGGAGGAAGCGGCAAGGGCCTCGGACGCCAGAGAACTGAGAACCAGGATTGGGGGGGGGCGGGGATGTGCAAGGAGGCCCACCTATTCCAGCTAACAGGAGTGGGTACCTGCAGAGCTACAGCGAGACCCAGAACCCCCCACTCCTGTCCCGAGGCTGAAACCCTGGGTGGAGGGTCCTACTCTTTCCCTGATGGGAGGTAGCTGCGCGCCCAGGAGGCGGCCCCCAGGCCCTCCCCACGCAGCCTTGGCTCCCCCAGCTGCTTTCCCGAGCGGGGGGCGCGTGCGGGGCGGGGCACTGGACGGAATCACGGCTGCCGGCTGCGCTCCGGGAACGGCCCGGGGCTTCCGGAGAGCTCCGGGGCCGCCGCCCAGAGCCCCTCCCCGGCCCGCGGCGGCCGCCTGAGCATTTAAGGCAATGTTTGGGTTGGTGCGAGCGGCGCCGGATGCCCCGCCTCCCGCGGGCCCCGCGGGGCGAGACCCCGAGAGCAGGGCTCCTGGGACGCGCGGCGGGATCCCCTGGGCCGAGGCCTGGGTGCTGGAGGGCCGCCAACGTAGAGAGGCCTCTGGGGTCGGAGAGGACAAAGACAGCCCCCATTCTGAGGCCTCAACGGGGTTGGGATGGGAGGGAAGCCCCCCTCCATTCTGCTTTAAGGGTCCCTAGTCCTCAGGGAGAGTCCCTATGCATTCACATCCTCCCCCTCCTCCCCCCGCCCCCCGACTCCCAGCAGACAAGGGGCTGAGAAGAGAGGCCAGCAGCTCCCAGGGGAGTCTCTGGAATGCCGGGAGCCTGGGAACAGACCCTGCGGTCCCTGGGAAAGCGAGGCTGTGGGAATCCCACCCGCAGCCCCCTCCCCAAGATGGACCACCACCGGAAGCCAGAGACCCCAGCTCCCCCACAGGGGGCTTTGTGAGGGTGGAACCCTCCTCCGCCCTTCCAAGCCCCAGCCGCGCCCGAGGCCAGCCGGGACGAGGAGTCCCTTTCCCCCACTCTGCCGGCCTGGCCTGCTCCAGCATAATTCTTGCCATTGTGCCACTCACCCCCTCCCCGCGCGCCTTCTCTAGACCCCTGTACAATGGGGCCTTTGCCGCCTCCAGCGCTCAGGGTGGAGATGAACTCACTCAGGGTTTTTCCAAGTTTAAAAATAGCCCCTCCCATCCCCCCACGCCCAAATCACCCCTTCCCCTTACCCCCGCCTTTCTGGGGGCGCACCTCAATCCTAGCTGCACCTCCTTCCTCTTGCCCTGGGTCAGGTGCAAAGGACATGTGAGACTGTGTCCGGCCAGGATAGGGGCTGCTTCCCCCCATTCAATCTCTTCCCCCACATCTTCCAACCCAGCCCCCCAGTATCCGGTTTCCTGGCCTGCCCCCCACCGCCTCCCGCCCTGTTTTCCACTCCCTCAGTGCTGTCTCCTCCCAATCAGACCCCCATTCTGGAAAAATTCTCCTTTCTCCTCGGAACACTCAGACTGGACCCTATTCTTTGGCCAGGCCAGGGGGTTCCCCAGCCTCCATAATTGCCAAGATTGCTGGGCCACCCTCCTCCACCCCCAGTTCCTTCCTCACTGCAGCTGCACACTTGTCTTTATCAGCTTCCTTCCTCCACCCAGCCCGCCCTTCTCCCACCTTCCTCCCAGTCAAGCCCCTCAACCAGAGGGGCAGGAGGAAGGGCACCATGCCCACTGTGCTGAGAGAGGACTCATAGGATAGAATCTTGCCCCGGGGGCCCCTTGGGCAGGGCCTTCCTTGTCTTTTTACCTCCCCGTCCAACACACTGCGGCCAGGGCCTCACTTTTCTCCACTTTTCCTTATACTGAAATGAAAGCCCCACCCGCCCTAGAGACCAGACCATGGCCACCGCCCCACCCAGCCTCAGTTCCTCTGCCTGTGGTCAGACCCATACCAGAGAGACACACAGAGCACATGCCACACAGCGGGACCCCTCATCTCTGAGTAGCCTGGGTCTGTCATGGAGGCGGAGGAAAGCAGCCTTCCTACCCCTTCCTTCTGGAGAGAAATAGACAAAGAATTAGGACTCTGGTCCTGGGCTGCTTTTGGTCGTGGCCTACGTTCCAATAAAGCTGCTTTTACCGCTGCCCCGGTGCTGGGGCTCTGCTGGTGGAAGGCCCGTGGCCACCGCCTCCTTGAGGCCCCTCCAGCTAGGTCACAGTCCTCTCTTGCTTAAAGTTCTTCCTCTGCTGCTTTCTCTCTTCCCAGCCATTGCTGCGGCTCTATCTTCTGGCATCTTCAAAGAGCCAGAGGGCTGATACTCTCCACCTTCTGTTCTCTCTACTTGGTCCTCCTGCCTTCACTGTCCTTTCTTCTGGTTTCCGGGCCTCTTTGCATCCTCTCCAAGGTCCTGATCTCCCTTTGGTTTGGAATCTCAAAGTGCCCCCATCATGAGCCCGATCCGAAGCCGCCTGCCCCCTGACCTCTACCGCCCACTCTCCGGGAGCCCAGATCGCCCCCAGGCTACTGGCTTCCTTAAAGGACAGTCTTTGTGCTTGTCTGGTGGAGCCACGCAGGGAGAGGGTGTCACCTGGGCCCTAACCTCATTTCCCCTTGGTCCCGGAGGCAGCTCCTCCACCCCCACCTGGCTGCACTCCGCTCAGGGCGGAAGCAGGATTCCGAACGGACTGTCCTTGGCGGTCAGCTGGCTTTGTTTTCAGGCGGAGAGAATGATTAGTTAATGGTGTTAAGTGTAGGGAAGGGAGTGGGGGCGGGGCAGCAGAGCTCCATGCCCAGCTCCGTTCAGGGAAACAGCATCCTTCAAACATCCCTGCTCCTTCCCCCTGCAGACAGACAAACTCATCCATTCCACTCCGGGCCCCAGGCCAGTCCATACAGTCACTCCTGGGGGCGGGGGGCTGCGGAGCCACGGGTTTCCCTTGCCCTCTCTCCCCTAGGGCTCAGGCTCCAGGCCCCTGCCCTGGCTGGCTTACCATTGCTTCTGCTGGAGACTGATGAAGAGAGAGGAGGGGTCAGCAAGGTTCCAAAAAAAAAAATTAAGCTCATGTGGTTTGCCAGTCATCCCTGCGTCATCAAAATACCATCCCAGAGCATTCTCTCAAGTCACCTGCCCACCTCCGGCATTTGCTGCCTCACGCTGCTCCTCCCCCAATCAGCTGAAAGGCTGCTCTGCCAGGCGACAGGCCTCCACCCCAAATCCAGACCTCTGTTTGACCCTCTCGCTGAAGGAGTCCCAGCAGATGTGATGCTGGGGTCTCTAAGAGGCGGAAGCCCATCCCACTCCCCAGAGCCAGAGTTCAAGAGGCCAGAAGACCTGGGTTTGGGAAGGGAGGGGAGCTTGCTGTGTGCAGGGCTGCCTGCAGCCAGGCCTGATCCCCGCTCAGAGCTTCACTCCCAGCTGCAGAGCCACAGTCAACAGGGGGCCTAGGGGTGTGCTATTGGGCGGGAAGCGGGGGGGGGGGGGAGCCCTGCTGCAGGGGGTCCTTTCAACCATCAGGACAGCAACAGGCTTTCAGGGGTCAAGTTAGAGACCTCGCACCCATTAACCCTTCCTTCTCCCTCTTTTCGTTATTCAGGAGAGGGGAAACTGAGTCCCAGCTAGGCTCATTGAGTGAAGAGGGCAAAACCAGAATTTTCAAGGCCTGAACTTGGTTACGCGCGAAAACCTTGGGCCTGTGAATTTCGGCCCCCTCCCTCTTCCGGCAGTCAGACTTGCAGGAGCTTGGGTTTGAAGGGGGAGCCCCCGGGGCGCCATCTCCACTCCCCGGCGCAGGTACCTCTGGGTCTGTGGGACCCGGCCCGGGACCCTTCCCTCAAAGCGGCAGCACTGCGAGGCTTTGGGGATAGTGCCAGGCCGGCGGCAGCCGCAGTGGTGCAATATTTCTGGGAAGCGACCGCGGCCGTCCAATTTCTCTGGCAGGGGTCCGGCGGGGTGGAGGAGGAGGCGAGCAGAAGAGCCTGCACGACAGGCCCCCATCGGGGCGCCGGAGGACCTGGTCTGCGGCTCCTCCGCCGCGGCCGTCCCGGTAGGGGCCGAACGGGGCCGAGCACCGCCGGTACTGAGCCAGCGTGACTCTGGGCACCCGGGGCGGCCTCTCCTCGCCGCCGCCTCTGCCGGTCAGCCTGGCCTCGAGACACCTGTCACTTGCCCCTCGCCCGACCCGAGCCGGAGGGGATGCTGGGCGCCTGGCCCGGCCTAGCTGGACGCGCGGCTCGGCGCAGCTCGGGGCCCGCCCCCGCGGAGCGGCGGGCGGGGGCGGGGAAGGCCCCTCCCCCGCCCCCCTGACGTCAGCCCCGGGCCGCCACCGGCTGCTCACTAGGCGCTCGCCCTCCGGCCGGGAAGCATGGGGCCGTCCGGGCTCGTCTGCGCCCTCCTGCTCGCAGCCTGCTGTTGCTGTCGCCGCGCGGCTGGTGAGTGGCTTCTCAGGGGGCCCGCGCCCCCGAGCGGCCCGGGCCAGGGGTCTTCGACGGAGCGCGCCCGTGGAGCGGAGCCGGCGGCGCGGGTCGGGGCTTTGCGCTCCGCCGTGCGCTCCTCCTTCCCGGCGCCTTTTGCGCTCGTGCAACTCTTCTTCGCGGCCAGTTTGCAGCCTCGGTCCTGGAGTATTCCGGGGGGGAGGCGGGGGAGAGGCTGCTGCCCGGAGCGGGAAGGGGGGGAGCCGAGCCTCTGGGGGGAGCCGGGGAGAGCTTTGCCTCAGGTGCCCACGCTGGGGGCCCGCGCGGTTGG
>PJEM01018932.1:0-17354 GCA_004023845.1 Helogale parvula
AAATAGTTTATTGTCAAATTGGTTTCCATACAACACCCAGTGCTCTTCCCCACCAGTGCCCTCCTCCATTACCACCACCTCTTTTCCCCCTCCTCCTCCCCCTTAAGCCCCCGGTTCATTTTCAGTATTTAATAGTCTCTCAGGTTTTGCGTCCCTCTCTCTCCCCAACTCTCTTTCCCTCTTCCCCTCCCCCTGGTCCTCCATTAGGTTTCTCCTGTTCTCCTGTTAGACCTATGAGTGAAAACATATGGTATCTGTCCTTCTCTGCCTGACTTATTTCGCTTAGCATGATACCCTCACGGTCCATCCACTTTCCTACAAATGGCGAGATTTCATTCTTTCTCATTGCCATGTATTACTTCATTGTATATATATACCACATCTTGATCCACTCATCAGGTGATGGACATTTAGGCTCTTTCCAGGATTTGGCTATTGTTGACAGTGCTGCTATGAACATTGGGTACATGTGCTCCTATGCACTTCTGTATCCCTTGGGTAAATCCCTAGCAGTGCTATTGCTGGGTCATAGGGAAGTTCTACGGATAGTTTTTTAAGGAACCTCCACACTGTTTTCCAGAGCGGCTGCACCAGTTTACATGCCCACCAACAGTGTAGGAGGGTGCCCGTCTCTCCACATCCTCGCCACCATCTATAGTCTCTTGATTTGTTCATTATAGCCACTCTAACTGGCGTGAGGAATTTCCCTTTTAAAGTTGAATACAGATTAACAGAAAAATGAAATAAAATAATAAAATTACAGTCCCAGAGAAAACATTTGTGCAACCACTTTGAAAAGCATAACTGGGGGAGCCCCCGGGTGGTTCAGTCGGTTAAGTGGTCAGCTTCAGCCTAGGTCATGATCCCACGGTTTGTGGATTTGAGCCCCATGTTGGCCTCTGTGCTAACAGCTCAGAGCCTAGAGCCTACTTCAGATTTTGTGTCTCCCTCTTTCTCTGTTCCTCCCCCATTCATGCTCTATCTCTCAAAAATAAATAAATGTTAAAGAAAAGAAAAGAAAAACTGGTCCATTCATGTCTTCTGTCTTATGTTATCATACCTGCTTCAGATACAAATGTGTTTGAGCTATAATTTTCTGGTATACCTAAGGAAAAGTGGGGAACTAAGCAAAAAATGATTGGATGGATAAGTCACAAGATGGGGGCACTGGATGGAATTTTATAGTACCACCTAAGAAAAGTCATCAAAAAAAAAACCTCACCAGAATAACTGGAACATTTCAATGCTTTGAAACCTTATCATCATAATTAAGTACTTGTCTCTAATAATATGCATATATATACATACATGTATACATACATATTCATACACACACGCATATATATATGTATATGTGCATATACTTAGTTATTTTATCCCCTATGCTTGCCTGTCATAAATAGCAGTAAGTGCTTAAAACCAAAAAAGACCCAGAAATTTATTTTAAGAAACAGCAAAGTAACTAACTGGAAACTGAAGAGAGCTAGTACAAATCTGCGGCCAGTTTTGGATTGAAAATATATTATGTGGAGACAATTGCGAGTATAAAAAGTAAAACAACAAAAACAAAAATAAAATAAAGACTATCAGCTAGTCTCTGGGGACACACACACACACACACACACACACACACACAGCCATGCCCTGGCTTCTGTTAATTTATGTTCACAAAAGAGAAATTATAGAAAAATATTTCCATGATACACAGTGGTAAATTTACCCAGAAAATAAGGATGTATATTCGTCATCTATAAGGGCTGGTGCTTTTCCAGAACTACCTCACAGCACGTACAATTCTGCAGCACGATTAAAAAGAAAGGCCTCTTTTTTCGTGTCCCTCCCAATCCCAATAACCTCCCCACAAGCAACCAATGTTAACAACTGGTTGATTCTCCCTTTTTTTAAAAAATTTTTTTTTCACTTATTTATTTTTGAGAGAGAGATATTGACACACAAAAAGAATATGAACAGGGAAGAGGCAGAGAGAGAGAGAGAGCAAGAAAATCCCACGCAGGCTCAGTGCTCCACTGAGCACACAGGAGGCTCAAACTCACGAACTTCAAGATCATGACCTGAGCAGGAGACCTACACTTAGCCAACTGAGCCACCAAGGCTCCCTGCTGATTCTTTCTAGCACCTTTTAGCATTCATTTATATGTGAGATAATTTCCCACACTATTTTTATTTTTCATAATTTCTTAATATTGGGCCTATATATTTTTACTGATATCCCTTAATTAACAAAGACTGACATAGATAATACAGGAAAGAATAGACCATTATATTTTGTCTAAACATGTAGGTTACTCTCTACATTTTCAAAACTTTTTAATTAAATTTTTTGGCTTTTCATCTTTTCACTATTGATTTTTAGTACTACTTATAGACTCTAGATGTACATTGTCAGGTATTATGAAAAAGTTTTTAATACTGTTGTTTTTCATTTAATAATTTATACTGTCTTTTATCATAAAAATATATTATTATATAGTTATACTGTCAATCCTCCTTTTGTGTTTTTAGTCTTCTGTCATTGTTGGAAAATCATTGTATATTTAATAATTGTAAAAGTCCAATTTTAAAATTCAATCATTTAATATTTAATTTAATATGGTTACATACTTTATTGATGTGGAATTCAATATTTGAATTTGTATTATCTGAGAGGCAGGAATAAAACTTTATTTCCTTTTCAACATTCTATTCTTAACCCTATTTTTTCAGTTGTTCCTAGAACAATTTAATAAATAGTATATCCTTTCACTTTTGATACTAAATGTCACTCTCATACGTTGTCAATCCATATTTACATAGAACTACTTCTGGACCTTACTTAAATTCCACTGATCTACTTCCCTTGTGAACCATTATCATACTAACTAATTATTTATAGCTATATAATATGCTATGGTATCTAGCAAAGGAAAGTCTTAATTCATTTTTTTAAATGTCTTAGCATTTTTGCAGTGTCAGTGCAAAGCCCAACACTTGGCTCGATCTCACAAACCATGAGATCATGACCTGTTCTGAAATCAAGAGTTGGACATTTAACCAACTGAGACACCCAGACACCCCTTTACTTTATACCAAAATGCCTGTACCACCTGACATTCTCCCCCTGTGCATGAGAGTTTCAGTTGCTACATACTTCATCTACACTTCTTATTGTCAGTTAAAAAAATCTTAACTGTCTAATGAGAATATAGATATTGTGGTTTATGTTTGTATTTTCTTGATGATTAATGGTACTGAGCATCTTTTCAAATGCTTATTTGTCATCCATATATTTTTTTTGTCTGTTTCGATATTCTATTTTTAAATTGGGTTATTTGTGTCATTGCTGCATTTCAAGAGTTATTTTTAAAAACTATTTTTTTTCACATTTATTTATTTTTGAGAGACAGAGAGAGACAGAGCACAAGTAGGGAAAGGGCAGAGAGAGAATGAGACACAGAATCCAAAGCAGGCTCCAGGCTCTGAGCTGTCAGTACAGAGCCTGACACGGAGCTCGAACTTACAAACTGTGAGATCATGACCTGAGCTGAAGTCGGACGTTTAACCAACTGAACCACCCAGATGCCCCCAAGAGTTCTATGTTCTGTATACATCTATTTGACAGGTATTTATATTGCAATTATTTTTCCCATTATTTTTCTTTATGTTTTGTTAACAAAGTATTTCAAAGAGCAAGTGTTTTAATTCTGATGAAGTCCTATTTATTAATTTTGTGTATATATATATATATATACATATATATATATATATATATATTTGTGTCTTGTATAATAAATATTTGCCTAACCCAAGATTGCAAAAATTTTCTTCTATGATTCCTTATAGAAATTATACTGTTTCAGTTTTCACAATTAGGTCAATGGTACATCTCCAATTAATTTTACTGTATGATATGAGGTTAAGAGTCAAAGTTCACTTTTTTCATGTAAAAATATAGTTTTCATTGCACCAAACTCACACTTGTGAGTTTTCAATTCTCTTCCGCTGATCAAAATATGTAACTTGTTGAATATATCAAGCTCTGAAGTTTAGAGCAATTCTTGAAATCAGTTAGTTGAAGTGTTCCAGGTTGGGTCTTTTAAGAAAGTATTTTGCCTATTTTAGATCATTTACATTTTATTGTGGAAGAATTGGTGCCCCAACAAGAGCGAATCTTTCAAGCCATGAATATGATATATCCTCCAGCTATTAGATCTTCTTTAATTTTCCTGGGTAATGTTTACAACTTGCAACATTCAGGTTATTATAGATTGTTACATTTTCATTTGTTTGTGTTTTGGCTTTGGTTTCTATTTCTCTTCTGACAATTTCTATCTTGCCTTTCATATAAGAGTGTATGTTTTACCTTGATAATCTTTTCCTTTAGAAAGTCTTTGTTCCTCACATGCTATAGGTTTTGGATTATGTCTCAGATATATTTGGTATGTTGTGAAGTCTCTGGGTCCTGTTAAAATCTGATAACGATGAGTCTTTTGTTTTGGCAAACAATCTACACAGGTATAGACTGAGAGTTGTTTCAGCTTCTTGGGCGGTGGTTCTAACGTCAGTTCATGTTTCAGAGCTTTTGTTAGACTACTTTGAGTCTGTCTGGTACACACACAGCTCAGGGGTGAACTGAACTTCTGCTTTTCCTGGTCCTCTGGCTTGAGTGCTAGGTTTCTCTCCAATTTATAGTCGTGTGCCCTTCAGTGCAGTACTGCGCAACTGGGCACATCCTGTGAACAAGCACCAAGAAAAAAATGAGCGTTTTCCGCACGGGAATCACAGGACCTCATTTTTCTGCTCTTCTTCCCTCAGGGTTTCAGGTGCTTGTAATGCCACCACTACAGTGCAGCTCCACGATGGGGGTCACCTACAGGCAAGGCTAGTGGTTTGTAGTTGACAACTTGTCCAGTCATATCTTATTGTCTGTTTCTTAATCTCTCTATTGATGTCCACTTTCCTGTCTATTAACAGTTAAATGCTTATTTTCTCTATACGGTAGTTTTCATATTTTAAGTGTTCGCATATCCCATTTTATTGCTTTTGTTTCCTCTTTCCATTAATGCTCATGCTTAATAACAAGCCATATATTTTGCAGTTTACAAAATCATTATCTAAGAAATTTTTTCAGATCTTTGGTATGACTTATGTTTGTTACTCCCAGGTGTCTGAGGGCACAAACAATTTAGAAACAGTCTAAAATATATTCTAAGCTGAAAGAGTTCCAGAAGACTTGAGTGGTATGGATTTGGATAAGAAACTTCTGGGAGGGCAGACTTGTCAAAAACAAAAATGTCAAATCTGGTTTATGGATACAACTTCAGGGAAAGTTATTTTACTATTTTATCCTTTCGCTAGGGGGTTGCCTTCCAGAAGCTATATTTGTTTGCTTGTTTGCTTGTTTGTTACCTCTGTTCAAATTTCCCAACTTGTGTGGAGCCCATGAAAATATTAAAAACCAAAGTTTTACATCATTAGTGATTTCCAGATGACCTCAGGACTGCAGGTAGCTTCAATCATCCTACACCTTTTTGGATTTTGGGGTTCTCTGCTTACATTAACTGCCCGTACATGACCAAATCATTGAGTTCAATATGGGAATTATTACATTTCATAAAATATTCTAGTTTTTAGAAACATGCAGGTAGGCATACCCCACAGATACTATGAATACTCTACCTGCTCTTAAATGATTTTTCTTAATCCTTCAGCAAATCATCTTGTGTATTAAAAAATGTCAAGGTCACATTCTTTGAGCTGGAAAATAAATACTTCCAAGAACAGCACAGAAGGTTAACTGTGATTCATATCTTACTCAGTGTCATTTACAAAATGGCCATGGTTATGTCTATACCTTTTGTAGGGGTCTAGAAAGAAGAAAACATGGAGAAATAGGAAAGAGAATATAAAAACAAAATTTTTGTGCCTTTCAATTTGTATAATTTTCTGTGAAGTGTAGTTATAATTTTTATGGTCATATTTAGGACACTTTCATGTACACAATAAATGTAAGAGAAATATATACATAGTTTAATAAGTATTCCATGATCAAAGGACATAAGATGAGTGCTTTAGGGAGCAGAGAATGAAATGAGGTCAGAGCCAAATTTTGATTTAGAGAGAGGTTAAGGAATTCAAAAGTAATGATTTTCAAATGTATTTCAAGGAGTTTCTTGAAAGAGAACTCAAGGTAGGCATGTCGATTTTATTCTGCTTTTCTTTTCTTTGGATATCCTGCTACTACATCAGAGCTTGCAATTTATGAAAATAAAATAAAATGAGAATGCGCACACACACACACACACACACACACACACACTGGAATTTCTGTTGAAAATATAGGTTAAAGCTCATTGCAGAGAAATTATTTTTTAAAAAATCCTGTGCTCTTTACTTTTTCTCATAGAAGTTTGGAAATTGGTAATACTTATAGTGAGATAATCCCTTATCCCATAATCTAGTCGTAGGCAGTTAAGTAATTAAGCTCGATAGAGTTTAAGTTATCTGTCACAATTCCAGTGCTTCTGAAAATAGTTCAGCATCTCTCCAATATTGTTGTATAATGTTGCAGATCATCAAAATAACTTAAAATGTCTTTAATGATCTGATGCTTATTTAATTCCCCAAATTAATCTTTGGCACATTCTCAGTATTCTCCAGCAATACTGATTTTCTTTTTGGTTTCAAGTTTTTATTTAAATTCCAGTTTGTTAATATATAGTGTAATACTAGTTACAAGAGTAGAATTTAGTGATTCATATATCACCCACTGCTCGTCACAACTTTCCTTCTTAATCCTTTTCCCCCTGCACCAACCTTCAGTTTGTTCTCTCTAGTTAAGAGTCTGGTTTATGGTTTGCCCCTCTCTTTTTTCCACCCTATGTTCATTTATTTTGTTTCATAAATTCCACGTATGAGTGAAATCATGGTATTTGTCTTCTTTGACATTTTTCGCTTGGCAAAACACACTCTAGTTCCATTCATGACGTGACAAATGGCAAGATTTCATTATTTTTTATGGTGAAGTAATATTCTATCATATATAATATATTCTATCATATATATGTCATATATATTCTATTGTATATATGATAACCTCTTCTCTATTCATTCTTCAGCCAATGGACATTTGGGCTCTTTCCATGATTTGGCTACTGTTGATAAGGCGGCTCTAAACATTGGGCTACATGTGTCCCTTCAAATCAATATTTTTGTATTCTTTGGATAAATAGCTAGTAGTGCAATTTCTTGGTCATATGGTAGTTCTATTTTTAACTTTTTGAGGAAACTTCATACTGTTTTCCAAAGTGGCTATACCAGTTTGCCTTCCCACCAATAGTGTAAGAGGATTCCCTTCAGCACCTGTTATTTTCTATGTTGCTAATAGTATCCATTCTGACCGGTGTGAGATGATATCTCATCGTATTTTTGATTTGTCTTTCCCTGATGATAAGTAACACTGAACATCTTTTCATGTGTCTGTTTGCCATCTATATGTCTTCTTTGGAAAAATGTCTGTTCATGTCTTCTGCCCATTTTTTAACTGGATTTGAAAATATTTAAACATGACGTACTCTGTGTGCACATGCTATTTATTTTTGTCTTATGTGCTAATACTATTTTTCATGCTAAATCTTGTCATGCTAAAAGTCACATAATCTCATGCTTATTAGAATACTGTAATTTGTTTGTGACAAGGAACTAAAAATTTAATATATGGGTAGACATGAGTATATGGATATTTGCTAACAACATTTGAAACACTTCCCTAAGTACAGATTATGTGCTCTACACTGTGCTCATGTAACATACTGGGTTCCTCTTGGCTTTCCACTGTATATTACTCTAATAATCTGTTTAATAGTCTGTTTTTTCTTCCTCCTATGAGTAATAGCTACCACTTATTAAACTCATATCATGTCTCAGTCTCTGTGGTAATTGCTCAATGTATATTACCTTATATCATAGAATATGATTTATTTTGTATAGAAATCACTATCAAATGAAATCAAAAGACATCACTGATTACACATAACATTCAAAGATACTGAAATGTGAATAAAAAAGGGGCTTATTGTAGTCAATGGAATATTCTATTTATATGTTTTCTTTATAGCAACCATACAAGAAAGATGCCATTAAGCCTACTTTATGAGGTAAGAAGGAAAAACTTAAAGAGATTAAGTAACTTTTTCTAAAATAATAACAAGGTTGGAATTTCAACATAAGTAAGTTTGATGCCAAAGCTCATTCTCTTAATAGTTTTATTTACATTATAAAATATGTGAGAATAAGTGTCAGGTCCATCTTGTTCAATGTTGAAGCCCCAGTGCTCAGCACAAAGTAGAAACTCAATGAGTATTCGATGAATTAAATAATAAGCACATTTAAAAACTAATTTATTAACTGTGATACTGTTAAGACAGGAGACCAGGTTTTCTGAGGCAGAACCTAGTACCTTTTGTATTCTAACTTGATGTTCAAAAGCACTCATGTGATTTTTTTCTAGACTGAGCATTAATAATTTTCTGTACTCCACCATTTTTATAAGATTCATGAAGAAATAAGATTCATACCTATGGAATGATATTGATAGCCACCTATGATTAAGACTAAGTAAAACTAGTATAATCTGGGAAGGGAATAATTGAAATATAGTTTTCGAGGGAAACTAAGTAGGAAGCAGAATGTGACAAGTCAGAGGTTCTAGTAAAAGTATCTATCTCTAGGCTTGGAAGAACTAATAAACTTGGGAGATTCAGTGGCAAAAAATAATAAGGAAAAAATCTGTTCATCAATCCATTGATTTGAAATGAATAGGAATTGTGGAATATTAGAGCAAGAATAGCTAAGTAGGAAAAGGCCATTTTCCCAAAAATTTTATAAGACAAACAAATCAGTTTATATGTGATGAGATAGAACAAAATCTTAAGTCCTTGAAGGTTTAGTTAAAGAAAGAATTTGAAAGACTAATTTGATAGGAATTTGCCTCATCATTTGGAGAAGGACAGGTCCAGGAGTCAGAGGGTCAGTTTTTTGGCTCTTGTAAAAACCCAGATGTGAACAGCTGAAAATGATAAGGAACTGAACCATGACAATGGTTTCAGCAATACAGTCAAGTCATTTCTTACCAAAAAGTAAAGAATCCCTCTTGGGACTGGTGAATATGGCAGATAAAAGAGGCGAGTAAAAGATGGCTTATATTTTAAAATCAGAGAATAAATGATTCATTGCCAGAAACCTAGAAGACTAAAAACAAAAAGAGAGGTCAATCTTCTAAGTTGTTAACACATGTGAAAACTGAATTTTATGTTGTAATTTCCTATCTATCATCTATCAAATCTATCTATCATCTACCTAAATTGTTACTATTTGAAACTTAAAAAATCACTATTATGACATTTTCCACCATAGCTCACTTATACCACCAGAATTATTTCTAACTATATGAATAAAGGAATGTGTCTGTGTTTATTAGAATGCGGAGATTTATTTGCAATAAAAAACTGAAAATTCAGTATGTGGTTGGATATGAGTATGTGAATGTTTGCTAATAACATCTGAGAAACTTATGTGATAATTTTAGAGTCATGAACATTATCTCTGATGTAAAAATCTCAGTTTTCTCTTGTATGGATTTGTCACTTAATGATATCATGATTTTTAGTAATATCTAACCAATAAGTATATTCAATGGGCGCAATCATTGTCCCTCTTTCTGTATTATAATCCTTTTAGCCAATGAACATATTTAATAAATTGGATAAAAAGTAATATTATATAATGCCTAAAGTAGCCATATTTGATAGAATTTAATTCTTTAGGGCTAAAGATTTTCTTTCTGCCTCATTCAACTATCATAAGAAAACATAACTATAAGTGAAATGTTAGAACTTTAAAAATATCCTTTAAGGGAGTTGGCCAATAATTCTCTCATCTTTACCCCACCTCTTTGACAGTCATGAAGTGGTTCACCACGCATGGACAAGCTCAATTTTCGGCAGAGGTTTTTGGCTTAGTCTGCACTGCACCCATAAATCGTGAATGACTGTTTTTATGGGCATGCCCTTTATCAGGCACTTTAAAGATGAACAGCAGTAAACTCACGTGTTCAAAAAGAAAATTAGAAAAGAAGAGTTTGCTTTTGAAGTACTTATTTTGTTTTCTTTCCCATGTTAAAATTATTTTTACTTTTTAAATTTAATTTTTAAAATTATTTTTATAACCTTTGACCATTCTAAGATGATACAAAAAAATACACCTGGCATACAAATAAAATATGATTGAAAACAGAAAAAAATTCATGTTGGCTACTGACATTATTGATCAGAAAGTACAAATCACCATTTTAAAATAACCTTAAAATTTTTCTTGAGGCATAATAGGCATACAATTGCACACATTTAAAGTACATATTTTAATGTTTTGATATATTTAAAGGTCCATGAAACTATCACTCTAATCAAGATAATGAATGTATCCCCATCCCAAATTTTTCTTCTTTCCCTTTTGTAATCTCTCCTTTCCACTCCCCAGGCCTTGCCTTCCCAGAAACTAATGATTGGCTCTTCGTGATCACAGATTAGTTTTTATTTTTGAAAATTTTGTACACATGAAACAATACAGTATTTATTATTTTATCCTTGGATTGTTTCAATCAGCATATATTTTGAGATTCTTCCATATTGTTGTGGAGGGGTCAGCAAACTATTTTTTCAAAAGGGCCATATAATAAATATATTAGACTTGGTGGATCATGTAAGATTTCTGTTGCATATTCTTTATTTTTTTATAGCACTTAGAAATGTAAAAAATAATGGCTCTTGGAAGGCTCTAACAGTTAAGCATCTTCCTCTTGGCTTTGGCTCAGGTCATGACCTCATGGGTTCATTAGTTTGAGCCCCATGTTGAGGTCCAAGCTGACTGCATGGAGCCTGACTGGAATTCTATCTCTCCCTCTCTCTTTGTCCCAAAATAAACTTAATTTTTTTTAATATTCTTAATTTGTGCACCATATAAAAACATTCATGGACCAAGTTTAGCTCAGGGCCATAGTTTGCCAATCCCTACCAAAGTTCTTTCCTTTTAATAATTGATCAATAGTCCATTTGATGGAAGAACCAGTTTGTTTATGCACTTCCCTTTTGATGAATATCTAATATGGTTCCAATTTTTGGTTAGTAAAAAAAAAAAGCCAAAGGGAGCCTGGGTAGTCCAGGTGGTGGAGCATGGGACTCTTGATATCTGCTCAGGTCATGAGTCCCGTGTTGTGGAATCTGCTGAGTGTGGAGCCTGCTTAAGATTCTCTCTCTCTCTCTCTCTCTCTCTCTCTCTCTCTGCCCCTCTGACCCACCCACACTATCTCTAAAAAATAATAATAATAAATTAATTAAATAAATAAAGCTGATATGAGCATTAACGTGAAAGTCTTTTAGACATTTATTACCCCTTTCCTATGATAAAAACCTAATAGTAAAATGCCTGATGAGTATAACTTTTCAGAAATCCCAAATTGTTTTCCAAAGAGTTGTATGATTTTTCCTTTGCATCAACAGTGTATGAAAGTTCCAGTAGCTTTACAATCTAGTAAACAATTGATAAGATCAAAAAATTTTTAATGTAAACATTCTAGGAGGTATGTAGGAATATCTTATTGTGATTTTTAGTTTAATTTATCCAGTAGTTGGTTGTGTTAAGTAGTTTTCATATGCTTATTTGCTGTTTATATATCTTCTAAGGTGAAGTGTGTGTTTTAATCTTTGTTTTCTTTAAAATTGGGTCATTACTTCTCTTATTGGATTTTAAGGACTCTTTATATATTCTAGGTGTAAATTTATTACCATATATATGATTTATAAATATTTTCCAAGTTTTCAGTTCATCTTTCCAATCTCTTAGTGGTGTCTTTTGAAGAGAAGTATTTAAGTTTGGTGACAACAAATTTATCTTTGTTTCTCTTTTTTACATTGTAAGTTTTAGTGTCTTATTTATGAAGTACTTTTCCAACCAAGACACAAGGATGTTTCTCTTATGTTTTCTTCCAAAAGTAGTACATCTTGGTCTTACATTAAGTCTATAATCAAATGTGAGTTAATATTTTTTATAAAATACAAAGTACAAATTTGTTGTAGTGCAAGCATACTGGTGATGAATTATGCTAGCTTTTGCATGACTGAACACATCTGTCCTTTATCACTATTTCTGAAATATATTTTTATTGAGTATAGGGTTCTAAGTTGTCAGATTTTTTTGAGTACTTTGTTATTCTACTGCCTTCCAGCTTACATTGTTGACAATCTTCCTTGCTTTCTTCCTTCCATTCACATTTTCTTAAAAGCAACTTTAAAGATAGTCTCTTTATAAATAATTTTAAGAAATTTGATTTTGATGCACCTTGGTGGGGCTTTCTTTACATTTCTTATATTTTTAATTTGTTGAATTTCTTAGGCATATAAGTTTATAATTTTCATTATATTTAGAATATGTTCAGCCTTATTTCAAAAATAAGTTTCTGTCTCTTTTTCTTTTGTCTCTTCTTTGGATACTCCAATTATTTATATATTTGACCTTTTGAGACTTTCTTACAGTCCAAGGATGCTATATTGTTTTTCTCCCAGTCTTTTTTCCCATTGGGTTTGATTTGGGACAATTCATATTGCTTTGTCTTCAAGTTTATTAATTCTTTTGCAGTGTCCAATTCATTGTTAATCATACTCAGTGTTTTATTTCTTTATTTTCTGTCTTGGACACTGTTGCTTTCATCTCTATGAGTTTACTATGACATTTAAAAAATGTTTCATGTCTCTACTTACCATTCTCAATATTTCTTCCAGCTTCTTGAACAGATGGCATAGAGTTAAAAAGACTGTTTTAATGTACTTGTCTACTAATTATATAAGTTGGGTTATTTTTGGGTCTTTTCTTAGTAATCAATTTATAATTATGAGTTCTATTTTCCAGTTTTTTTACATGCATGGTGATTTTCTATTAAATGTAAAATGTATATTTTACCTTCTTATGTGCTGATACTTTTTATTCCTATAATATTCTTGAGATTTGTTCTGGGATGCAATCAGATTATTTAGAAACATTTTGATTCTTTCAAGTCTTGCTTTTAAAGTTATTTTATGTGAGATCAAAGAAGCATGAAGTCAAGTATTTAGTTTGTCCTGCTAAGAGGCATTATTCTTTTGAGTGTTTCAGGAATGAATTAGGAGGTTTTTCCAGTCGGTCTGATGGGAACAAGAACATATACAGTGATTGGTTCTCAGCTGAAGGCTCAAGGAAGTCTTTCTACAAACTCCCAAACTCTTGGTCTGTGCAGGTGTCTTTTCTTCTATACTTTATCCTGAGAACTCTATCTACTTTAGATTCTCTAGGATCTCAGCTCTGTCTTTTATACCCAAGAAAAATATTGTATTATGCCTGGTTCCATGCTCTGTGCCACAGCCTGGTAATTCTCCAGTCACTGAAGTCTATCAATTATAATTTCATTTGGTTTTAAAACCTTAGGCTCATTGTCCTTTGGCCTAATGTATAATATCTTTTAAAAATTATATGTTTTGTCCAGGTTTTTTTTCAGTTGTTCAAAGCAAGAGTGTATTTTTGGTGCCAGCACTTCATCTTGGCTCAGTGTAGAAGTCAGCATTTTCAAATAATTTCACCAAGGGTAGTACATTTCTCTTTAGTTATATATGGTAAAGAATTTATCATTTAACAAAAGAGATCTGTCCTTTGTCCTTGGCTTCTGGGAGATAATCTCTAAGCCCTTAATTTCATGCCTGCTAGTATTTTCTTTGTTTTCCTGGTGGCCTTGGGTGATCAGATAGTTTATAGATATGATTTTAGAGGGGGAGGAGTGGACCATGTCAAGAAGACCAAACCTGTAATTTAAAGAGGGGCTTTGGATAATGGGGTTTCATTTGACCACTGTGGGGACTAGAGGCTGAGATTAGAAACATACGCAATCAATAATGCAGGGATAGTAAAATAAATCTTGTGGGGAAATTAGCACAAAGAAATTCATGATATAAAGTAACTAAAGGTTTTCACTGAAATAATTTCTGAGCTTCTTAAAGACCAAAGCAATGAAAGAAGTATGACTCATGACAAGATGCAAACCATCCATGAAATAAAACACACCATTTCTCATAAAAACTGAGATATTAAAACAATATGTACTATGAGTCTTTAGGAAGGTAGTACTTGTCATCTATAAAGTTTGCACATTTTTGATATTTACCATGAATGGATTATGATTTTAAAACTTTGGCAATTACCAAGATAAAACTACAAATAGTTCTAAATAAAATTTTCTAGTACTTTAATTAATTTTAAGAAGAAAGTATTTATTACAACCCAGGAAGTTTTATAAACATTCATTGATATACAGAAATTGTCCTAGGGGAGAAAGCAAGCATATTACAGCAAAAAACAAAAACAAAAACATAAAGAGACAAATTCTGAGAAGGTTAAAAAAATCATAAAGAGAACTAATGAAAATGATTAAACAAATATATTTCTATCTTAATTGTCCAATTTCTATATTAATGAGTAAGTTTCCTAATATACTGGCAACTCTCAAAT
This sequence comes from Helogale parvula, assembly GCA_004023845.1. Taxonomy (NCBI): domain Eukaryota; kingdom Metazoa; phylum Chordata; class Mammalia; order Carnivora; family Herpestidae; genus Helogale; species Helogale parvula. The sequence goes on from PJEM01018932.1 coordinate 14,584, forward strand.
AGAAATAGAACAGAAACTAATGAGCATATGGAGAAAAACTATATAATTGAGGGAAAAATCTTGCATATTAAATGTGACTTTGTTGCTTCACAAAATGTAAATTAGGTTCATATAAAAGACCATAGCAATGACATAAGTATTAATACTTTATAAGGAGAACTGTCAGCCATTGTTCATATTTCCATCATGATTAGTATGAATAGATAAATGGAATAGCTGGCACCTGGAAAATAATTAATAAATATTTGTTGACATGCATACCACTCCTTCCAACACTTCTCCCAACATTTCTTCTGGAACAACTCTAGGCTGAGCAAGAATGAGAGTAAAAGTAAGCAAAACAGGCATCCCAAGGAAGGTAAGAGAGAGCGAGCTTTAAAAAAAGAGAAAGAGGCAGAGGGAGCCAAGATGGCGGAGAGGAAGGGAGCTCTGTAAACTTCGTCTGCCCCATCTATCGAACTGAGAAGGATATTACTCTCATCTGCAAAAGCGGAAGGAGAAAATACGGACTCCAGAAAAAATAGCACCTCAAGGGTACCTGAGTGAGTGAGTGTGAACTGGGTAGATCTGAAAATGGGCCAGCCCGGGAAGGGCAGGGGAGGCAGGATCCCCAGCCCAACGCGGGGCAAGCGCACAGAGCCCGAAAGACAAAGGGAAGAGACAGAGAGTCTGAACACTACTGTCTCTGGGGAAGAGGTAAAGAACTCCATAGATAACTGCTGGGTAGCCAGAATCCCGAATCCGGGTGGTGCAAGGGAAGGAACAGCTTCCAGCCCTAAGCCATCTTGGTGGGGAAGCAGCGGCAGCGGCGGCAGCAGCGCGGAGAGAAGCGGCTGCAGTAGTGGTCCCGGTGGCTGCGCCAGGGTTGCGCACTTTGAGAGGCGCCCGCGGCGGCGGTGGCTGCGGCAGCGGGCCGCGGTGTGGTGAGAGGTGGCGGCAGTGGCGCCCCACAAGGGGCGCGTTCACTTCGAACTTGGTTTTGGGAACTGGACCACGCACCTCATTTCCACGGCACATCTCGCCCCCCTGCATTGGCTGTGCGAATCCTGAATCCCGGGTGCCCACAGGAAAGAATAGGGCCCACACCTACACGACCCCCGACAGGGAGTCGGCGGTAGGTGGAGGCCTGGGCGCACGCTGGGCTGCAGGAGCTCCCAGCTCATTTCCAGCAGCGCACAGCGCCTTGAGCAACAGCTATCCGAAGCCAAGAGAGACTCAATTTTTTTTTCCTTCCCCCATTGCAATCAGGATCCTGGCTGGGGGTGGGGACTCCACAGTTGGGGATGTGAAGGTGCGCACATCACCTACTGCTGCTCATTTTGCATCAGGCAGGGGCAGCTGAAATCCCTGCCTGAGCCAAGACAAAGTGACTCCTCCCCCTAAGAAGCCAGCCACCAAAACAAATATATTTCATCTGTGGTAGCGCAAACGTACATGGACTGGAACTTTGAAACGAGGCGGGTCTGGAAGATACAACTCGGCTCAACTGCGGCCCAAGGACATCAGACTCATTAGAGTGAGCTACAGTGCCTAGTTCAGCTGAGCTTGGCGTGCCGCCATTCTAATCTCCATAGACACCAAGATGGAGCCTCTGAAAACAGCCTCCGAGACCTACCACATCAAACCACGCCTATCCACGAGGGGGAGCTGTTGCTTTTTTAAAAATTTTTTTTCTTTCTCCACTTTTTTCGTACTTATTTCTTTGTTATTATTACCTTTTTGTTTCTTTTTCTTTACTTAACTCTTTTAAATTTTTACTCCTTATTTTCCTTTCTCCTTTCTCCCTTATTTTTTCACCTTCTTGCAACCCAGATATATTCTCCTGTATCTCATCTTTACCTCTCCCTCAACTGGTCATACACTTTTAAACTGTCTACTGCCCTTTGTTGTCTCCAACCCCCTTCTATATTTTTTTATTATTATTTTTTCTTTTTTCTCTTTTCTTCATTCTCTTTTCTTTTTATTTTCTCTTCTTCTCTTCTTTTTGTCTGCTTCCTTTCCATTTTCTATCTTTTCTTTCCCCCTTTTTATGTGTTTCTTTGTTTGATTTGTCTGTGTGTATGTGCTTCTATTCCCTCTGTATGTGTCTGTCTGTTTTCCATCCTAGGACTGTACCGAGAAACAAGCCAAAGTGTGCAAGAAGGCGAGTCTCAAATATTGCAGAGTAGGGAAATAAAATACTCACAGGCACAACAAGAGAAACCGAGGGACACCATTAAGAGAACATTCCCTGAAACAACAGGCCCTGGACAGTCAATAAGCCTCTTTTAACAGAGAAATATTAATAGGTGCACAGTGCACAACGAGCTTTCTAAAGGTGACAAGAGACAGAAAACTAGTAAAAATGACAAAACGAAGAAACTCTCCCCTGAAGAACTTCCAGGAGGAAGTCACAGCCACAGAACTGCTCAAGGCAGATCTAGACAACATATCAGATCAAGAATTTTAAAAGCTGGTCATAAGATTAATCGCTGGGGTTGAGAAAAGCATCAAAGAATCAACTGATGAGTTTTAAAAGGCTATAGGTGAGGTGAATAACAAACTGGAGGCAGCCACCTCAAGGATTGACAAGGCAGAGAGAAGAATAGGTGAATTAGAAGATATAGTTATAGCAAAAGAGGAAGCTGAAAAAAAGAGAGAGAAATTGATCCAGGAGCAGGAAAGGAGAATTCGAGATCTGAGTGATACAATCAAACGGAACAACATCCGTCTCATAGGAATTCCTGAAGAGGAAGACAAAGAGAAAGGGCCTGAAGGGATACTTGACCAAA
>PJEM01018933.1:0-17331 GCA_004023845.1 Helogale parvula
AAACATGAGAGACTCTTGAATACTGAAAACAGAGTTGAAGGGGGAGGGGGAAAGAGGAAGGGGAGTGATGGTGATGGAGGAGGGCACTTGTGGGGAAGAGCACTGAGTGTTATATGGAAACCAACTTGACAATAAACTATAAAAAAACAGAGAATGAACAAGAACAACAAAAAAAACAAAGTGGCGGCACTATTCCACTCCAGCAATGTGAGACTTTCACAAGTTCTCCTCATCTCCCAACCCTGTTATTGTCTGCCATCCTAGTGGGCCAACCACGTGGGTGTGTGTCACTTTGTGTTTTTAATTTACATTTCTGTGGTGGCTAATGATACAGGGCATTTTTCATATGTTTCTTAGCCATTCTACTTACTTTCTGAAGACCATTCTCCATCTCCTTCCCACAGAGACAGCCAAATAGTAACTATTTTTTTGTATGTCCTATATAAAAATACCTATTCTTAAATTTCCTCGATACTGATCTCCATTCTTGGTTCCCTGTGCACATACCCCTTCCCCCTCCACTGCACATACACACTCACACACACTCAGCACATGCATTCACAACTGATTTCTTTTAAAATTGAGTTTGGTGCTTTATCATAGTTGCTTCCAGATCTTAACCAAACTTCAGCAGCAAAACCAAGTAAGTTAATTGCTATTTGTCAAATAAAATAACTACCAGCATGTCTTGGTCTAACCTTTGCTTCAAATCTTTTGTAGAGACCAATACCTAAAACACTGCAGAGACAATCTCTTGCATCTTTACCTCTCATGACTAGTCTCTGATTAACCATTATTCACCTTAGAATTCCAAATTTTTAAGAAGCAACTTCCATTCTCTAAAGCTTCACTCACACTACTGGTGACAGAGGTGGTGTCAGAGTGGAACCCCGAAACAGAGTAGGTGGAATTCCTTTGCTTGAAGAGGTCAGAGTCAGCATGGAGAAAGAATATCATAGTGGAAATGAACTGCAGGGATCCTCTCCCTCCTTACATTTTTCATGATTTTAAAAATCCAGGCTCTATTAGAAGCCCACACAAAACTACAAATTTGTTAATTTGACACTGTACAAATCTAACAGATCTAGACCTCCGCCTCCACTAGATTATTATCATGATATTGTTTGAGAATATCCTAATGGAACTTAAAGTGACACCTTTCAAATACCACCTTGCTTGTAAAGGAACAGCTCGTATAGGAATTGTTTCCAGCCCATATAAGCTACACGATGTTATTTTTCATGGGTAATTTAAAATATCTTCTCCATGAAGTAATTTTGATCCAAAATGGTTTCACTACAAACTTTGTTAAGACATCAAAAAACATTTTTAGCAAATGCTGAAGAAAAATTAATAATTGCTCAGTTAACTTCACAACCCTCTACAAATTTACTGGAAGGTACATCAATGTTTATTTAAATCTTTTTCAAAGCAAAAATATCTTTGGACAAACTACTTTCTTGCTTTGGTCCTGATTCTATGATGGGGAGCTAGAACCAGAAACTCTAAGGGTGAGTTTCTTCCATTTTTTTTTAACATGAGGCTTTTGAGAAAACATTTTCCAAGATTTAAAAAACATTTCTTAGAACATGGCTAGGTCAAGAAATGCAATGATCTTTTCCATAATGTTCACCTTATGATTTAACATTGTTCTTGGATAACTAAGCTTTAGAAAGTGTATTTCTGATACCCAGGGGGTCACATCTTTCTCCAACCTTGCCTTTGGGAATCATGTCTGGATAGAAAGGGAAAGTTTGCATTCTTGATCTCTAGCATCCTGGTTAACACAAACTTGTTAGTGTATGAGCTTAGACTTACAACTTATTCACCCTCTACAACTGGTACAGGCTGCAATCTGTGAATAGCAAGATTGTATTACATGAATTACATCAGATTATTCCTTTTTAAAAAACCCCTTTGATGACTTTCTATTGCATGCACAATAAAAGTCAATCCCTTACCATGATTTCCCAGAGACTGAATGATCAGGCCCCTGCCCATCCATCAAATTCGTCTCACGACTTCATCTTTCTTGGAGTGCACGCAGTCTTTTCTGCCACATTGTCTCAAACTACCTACGTCTTTGCCTGGCAGGGTCACACACGATGTTGTCCCTTAACGCCCTGCCCCTTCACATGGCTGCTACTTGAAATGCTTTAGGTCTCAACATAAATGTTGCCTCTTCAGAAAGGCCTACTTTTAACATATTTTAAGGTACATCTTCAGAAATAGTTCATTATTTTCCTCACAGTACTTATTCCAACCTATAATTTAAAACTGCATTTGTTTATTTTTACTGTCTTTCTTATTGTCTGCTTCTCTACTAAAGTATAAGAGCCATACAGCCAAAAAATTGCCCAGCACACAGGACATAAATAATTTTGAATAATTAATAAATAAATGGATTATCTATTATGTCTTAATGCATATTAATTATTCCTTTGGCAAATATAGGTCATCTTCCTACACATTCTCAGACTCCACTGCCACAATTCTGATTCTTGTCAATTGTGCCAAAGCTTCTGCTATAGAAAGTCAGAAGTAGGAAGAGAATTTCTTCATGTGCTGTTTCTCTAGACACTGATGCCTAAATTAAAGGGGAAAATGGTTGGCTAAATTTCCTTTAATGCTGCAATGCAACAATGCAGTCCAAGAGGCTATTTCACTTACGTATCCGACAAATAAATCATACATGACAATAAGCCTTCATTCCTTAACTCTATTCTTCAGATATATTGTTCAAATGCTTTGAAAATGGTCACTTCCTTTTACCCTAATAACTTCATACTTAAAGCTGAACATACGGTTCACTTAAATATAAATTATGGAAACAGGAATGTTAACATGGTACGAGGTGCTCTCCAATTTAATGCATAACCATCTAAAGCCAACCATTCAAATCCTTTTCTTCTAATTACAGATTTCAGCTGGGAAGAAACCAGACTTGATTGCCACATGCTTGTGCAATTAGAGGAGTAGTTATCCTTTCTCCTGGTTCATCAAAGACTATCTGTCTCAAAATAAAATAAACCAGTAAATTAAGTTAGACAACACTTTAAACACAACCCTTACTAATCTCACAACTGATTTATTAAATAAGATGTCTAAGCCAACTAAAAACAAAATTATGATAGGCCATGCTGCACACTATGGCGTTTGAGGCCCAGTTGCCTAGAATGACCTTACTTCCATGGACTGCCTGTGAAAATCCTACGCCAACTCCAAACTCCTTGTCAAAAGTCCTCTGGACAGAATTAACCCTTCACCCCTGCCCCCAGTTTCTTCACCGCATATACCACCATACTTGTGCTAGGCTTTACGTCACTGAAGACAAGACCTTCACCTCCTGTGCATAGTAAAAACTCCTTTTATAGAAGGAGAGAATAATCACAAATAACATCGCAGTTATACAGCTGAAGCCTGCCTAAAAACTAAATTCCACTTACAACAGACCAAAAGTGGAAAGTGAAGTTGTTTTGGGCCCTACTGTCTTCTTCCAGGATTACAGTCCCATCAGGGTCAAAAAGCACACATATTCTCAATTAATCTGTACTTCTTTTCTCTAATTAACACAGCTCTTGTCCAAGCTCCACAGGGCCTAATTGGTGGCAAGGCAATGCTGATGCTACTGTCTTCCTGAGAGCGATAAGGATTCTCCATTTCCTGACATACTAGAAATATGCCCTGTGAGGCCTTTAGGGAGATGTCTGGCAGAGTCAATGTTGGTTTATTCCCCCATCTTCTGGAGATAGCCAAGCTCAATTTTTTAAAATGATTTTTCATATGTTTTGTGGTGCTCAGTGATAACAAGTCTACATTTCTTACTGACAATTGTATATGCTATTTCCAAGTATATATTAAAAAATACTTTTTCTAAAACATGACAAAATCAATGAGTCAGTTGTCTAAAAGCATCAAAACAGGAATTCCTTTGTATAGCATGATGAAAATATGGAGGGATACACTGTGTCAACATTCTCAAACAAAAGTTCACCCTTGGACTCAAAATCAAGACATTTTACCTAACCAAAAAGTAACTGAGTCACAAAAATGCCTTGTTTTTACTGAATATGTTCTTAAGATGCCTTACCTATAGGTTACTTTACCTTGTAGATAGTCATGGTCAAGATATCATTCATATTACATGATGAAGAAACATCCACTGTGCTATATACTCTAAATATATTATCTCTTTTAGTCTACACAATAACACTGCAAAACAGGTATTATTATCTCCACTTTTCAGTTTTGAAAACTATAACTTTCTATGACTAGGCTGTTAAGTGCGAGAGTTAACTCAAAAATCCTCATGTGGTCCAAACCACATCAATTAGAAAGAGAGTAGGCCTTTTCGAGACCTTTCATGGATGTGTAGAAAGTCACCATTTCTAGAAATATATTTACTTAATCATATGAGTCATTGGGACAGAGCCAGAAAATACAAAGTTATTACCACTCTATAATCAGAACCAAATAAAATGATGGGATAAGAAATATTTTTACAGGCTTTACAACATTAAAGATATTATTCAATCTATGAATTCCAAATTAGACCAAGGAAAATTGGATCAGAAAGCAAACATTCAATTACATTATGAAACCACTGTTCAGATTTTTTCTACCATGATAAGAAACTCTGCTAATTATGCAGATCATTTTTAAAAGCTTAATAAAGTTGGGGTAGTATATTATTATTTCCTTTTGTTGGAAACTGCTCTTCTCTGACTCTAGTGACTACTATGAAGGAGACCGTCAATCATGGCATCCCTCCTCTCTAGCTGTACAAATGGGTCTGTGACCTACTGAACTAACTATGGTACTCCACGCCTGATCCAGAGCTGGGCACAGCTCATCTGGAGTTCTTCTTTGGAATTATTCTAGATGGTGTAGAGTGCTCTCACCTACTGGGTTGTGAGAATGTGAGTCATGGCTGTGACCTATGGTCATGGCACCACCCTTAAAGAAACAGTCTTGCTTGGAAACTAGACTAAACCACACACCATGGTGACAGGATGGAGGAGAGAAGGAGAGAGCAAGAGCACGAGACTAAGAGAAAAAGAGAGAGAGGGAGAGGAAGGAAGAGCGGGAGGAGGAAAGAGGACATTTAAAGAGACAGATAGTGAGAGATAGGCACAGACACACCTGGCTAAATCCCATAGGCTGCAGTTAAAATTTCTGTATTCACGCAATCCACACACAAGTTCCATCCCTGTCCCTCTGTGGTCTGACTGTCTAAACAAAGTCTTTCCTTTTGCTTAAGATTTTTGGAATTTTTAAAAAAATCTACAGTGATAAACATAAGCTATGTAAGACAGCATGCTCATTACTTCACAAGCTAAATTCCTATTCCTGTGTCTGTGTCAAACACAATGATGTAACAAGTCAAATCGGCCAATATTTATGGAGACCGTAGGAGGGAAAGGGCATTGTCGCTTAGTGATAGTGAGAGCTATGTCAGAAATGAAGACACAAAATATCTCTTTGGTAAATAAAGACTAAAATGCAAATACATTTTAGTTATGGTATAAAATAAAAATAGACATATCATTAGGCATCATCATAGTTTGAAACTGACTGAATAAAATAGGCAGGTAATAAAAACAGGGTACAGAGGAGGGAACAATCAGTTTGGAGAATGACATCCCATTTTAAGCTTCTGTAGTGCTATGTGAAGTTCTACTCAGAACGATACATACTGTATCAGCAATGTAACCCCCGTAACTGACCACATCCCGTTTCCTATCGATGTCTGAGGTATGAAGCATTCCTAAAATATCCTTCCATTAATATGACACATGGCTTACGCTAGGGCAAGGCTGCTTTCATGGGTGTTTGTGCACTCTTGGAAGGGCTCTGTGCTTGCTTTAATGCTTTGCTGTCTTGAAATTTTTGGTAATTTTTTTTTAACAAGGGGCCCCATATTTTCATTTTGCACTGTTTGCTAGAAACTGTGTCACTGGTCCTATACTAAGGAAAGAGACGCATTGTCTACAAATGAGTCAGGCCAATGGTCTTGCTTGTCAAAACACCCTGTTTTCTGGATAGTATAATATATTTCAGAAATTAAAGGGCAAAGAAGCACTCACTTGCCACATATTCCTCCTTAGCCTTTTATTAAAAGCAAATTGGGGCACCTGAGTGGCTCGGTCAGTTAAGCGTCCAATTTCAGCTCAGGTCTGATCTCACCGTTTGTGAGTTTGAGTCCCACAGTGGGCTCTGTGCTGACAGCTCAGAGCCTGGAGCCTGCCTCAGATTCTGTCTCCTTCTTTCTCTGCCCCCCTCCCTCCTTCTCTCTCTCTCTCAAATAGACATTTACAAAAATTAAAAAATTAAATAAAATAAATAAAAGCAAATTATTTTGATAAAATGAGAAGTCTGCAGTAAAGAGCAGTTATAATCTGCCAGTTCACAACACTGTCACCAACAGGTCACCAATGTTGCATCAAAAAGCAAAATCAGCAAGGGTTGGGTCAAAAAGCCACAGTATAAGGGCACCTGGGTGGCTCAGTCAGTTGAGCATCAGGTTTTGGCTCAGCTGGTGTTGGCTCAAGTCATGATCTCACAGCTCATGAGATGGAGCCTCGTGTCCAGCTCTGTGCTGACAGTATGGAGTTTGCTTGGGATTCTCTCCCTCTCTCTGCCTCTCTCCTACTCATTGGAGCACATTCTCTCTGTCTCTCTTTCTCTATAAACAAATGAAGATTTTTTAAAAAGGCCACCGTAGAGTCCTACGACATGACAAGCACAGGATAAAGGATAAAAGAAACGTCTTTATGAGATACCTAATGGAGAAAAGCTAGTTTTAGGTATGTTAAATGCATACAATATCACAGCACAGCAGATTGGTATCCACGGTGATCCCTAGAGACCCAACTCTACCTCACAGAGTGCAGGCTAGATGAGACTGAATATCACTGGGGAGTTGTGTGTGTGTGTGTGTGTGTGAATTCAGTCTCAACAGCTCCTCAGACGGCATCTCGCCAGTTCCTGTAGAGGCGCACAGAGTAAAGGCTATAGTGTGAATATGCACCCACTGTCTTGTCCCAGGACCCCCAAAAGTAGCGCGATAGTACCCTGCCAGTCTTCTGAGATTTTATTTCTTTGATGTTTTATCAGAACAGCTACTCCAAAACTACAGCTCCAACCAGCCTGTCTCATTGATGCCTACCTTTCATCATTTCCATTCTCATTAAGGACTCAAGCCCCAGCCATCAAACAAATGGCTGTACATGGTGAAATACTCATCTTTCAGATTTGTACACTCATGTGACTGAGGTGTTGGCCCTTTTCCAGGAGAACAAGTTGACGTTAGAGAGGCCTGCAGGGAACGAGTGAGGGACCTGGAGGGGAGTTGCAGGTGATGTGCCGAGGTCAAAAGAAGGTTCCTCTTCACAATTTCCCAAACTGACAGGCCTTGCTTGGTGAGATTTTTTTTAAAAGATAATATATAACTAAGTCTGATGGAAATGAAAGATGGTTTAAATGTGCTTATATTTCAGGAATTACCTCTCCTATCTCACCTGCATGGACTTTTGACTAAATTGCATCTTTTAAGTTAACCCATAATGATGGACTTTGAAGTAGAATACTCTCATTATCTTTAGCGTCAATGTTTAAAGTGTTTTCCTTCTGCTTGAACCACTCTCTTTTTCCATCTACTGTTCACTGAGGTATAGTTTCTTCTATGATAATGCTATGGAATGTAAGTAATGCATATGAGTTAGTATTCATAGCATAGTCCATGTGCTCAATAAATGCCAGCTGATTTAATAAATTTCAACTGATTTAATGGTGTATCAGAATCTACTTATATATGAAAACTAGGTGGATAATCATGATTTTGTATGTGAGGAAAATAAGCAGAAATTGTGGAATTTTGTGGTATGATGAACAAAGTCTCTTAGGATGTAAGTTTTCTGAAGATCCAAAGCAAAGTCACTGTCAGTACAAGGACATAGGAAAATATACTAATTGGGTTTGGTTTATAAGGCTGATTATGTTTTCTTTCCATTCTCCCACTAGACCCAGCTATTTGGGGCTGCTTTCCCGGGAGAGCTAGTTTTCCTCCTGAATTAATATTCAATATGCCTCTATGGAATATCATAACCAGTGACAGAGACTTTATTTCAAATACTTAAGAGAAGAAGTTTCCCTTCATTCCTGAAAAAATTTACCTTAGGAAATGTGGTGTAATTCTACAAGAATCCTGAAAGATCTTTTAGAAAATATTGATCATCTGTTTCTTGGTGGTATCTGGCAGAAATTTTAATACAAATGGTGAAATTTGGACAATATCTCGTGAATTGAACAAAAACAAAACCAAAGAAACACGTGTCATCTTACCTTCATAGTCTGTGCTGTTGGTGTTTTGAGGTGAGTAGGTTTATCATCTCAGCAGGGTTGTTCCACTCCACTTACATGATCTGCTTTTGTGTGGTTTCCTCATCATAGAAGTGGTTTTACCAGACAGTGGTCCTGGCAAGTCATCTCTCCAGCTATTCTCTGTAACATCACAGCCTCTATGCCAACCTTTCTTACTCAAACTCCAAATTTTGCCAAATCTCAGCACCCTGTTAGACTTGATATTCCAGGTTGAAGGCCATCTAATTTTTCATTCAGGCTATAAAACTTGGCAACCCCAGTGGTATCACACTTAATAAAATACCAGTTTTAAAATGCCATTGTGCAAATGAAAAAAAGAAAACCCTACCTTTCTTGTAGAATGAGTTTGTTCTCTTTCTTCCAAAAGTCTTTAAAGTCAGAGCTGAATTCATGCCAAATACTGAAGAAAACATTTGGGGACACCTCCTTCTCTCCAATTTTTGGTTTCATGAAGAAATAGGCTGTAGTCTCCAGAAAGCTGTCAAAGCACACACACACAAGCATAAAAGCTATGATTACTTTCCAATATGGGATATTCTTTCTCCATCCAAATGTTAATTTCATTCATGCGCAACTATTACCAAGAGGACTCAGAATCTTCAAGCATCAACAATAGTCTCCTACGGTTTCATTTTGGAGTTTTGGATACAGATGGTAGTAGCTGATAAGAATCCTCCATACACTGGTAACTATGCTTGAGCCAATTCCATTTTCAACACTAATCACTAAGTGCCTAACATATTTCAGAAATAAAACCTGTAGTCAAGCTGGGACATATGGGAAGTAATGGGTCTATAATTTTTTCTAACACTCAAAAAAAAATATCAGCCATTTGTCCCCAAACTAATATGTATTCTATATGTACCTAATATTGCTTACATACATTTTGGTTTCCTACATAGCTGGGGAAAGAAGAAAGTGAGTTCCAGAAAATGGTGACAAACTGTCCCATCAGTTCATGGCAATATCATTGAGTGGATACCAGTATGGTAGCCATCACTGTGACAGTAGACTGAGAATGCCAGGCTTCGGAAAGTGGTGCTTCAAACTACAACTACATGAAGCTCTGAAGAGTTTCAAAAGGCCTATTTGACAAAGAACATACAACTGATAAATGGTAGATTTAGAACTCAACAAAAGTCTTCCGTTCCCATAAAAAATGCCCTGGAATGGACCTATGCCAATAAACTGATAACGGCATAGAGAAGAGACCTGGGCAGCTGGTCAGAGGATGGCCAGAGTTGCTGCAAAAAGGAGTGACATTCTAATAACCTTTCCCCCCCTTACCTTTTCTCCCCACTAGTGCTGCTACACAAAGATCAAGTTTGATTTACTATGAAGTAAAAATTTCTAAGGCAACCTGATTTTGCCATATTGTATTAAGAATATGTGTACACACATATACATGTTAACACACATCTGTGTGTGTATTTAGTTCATCATACAGCTGATTTTAAACCCCTATCCTGAAAAAATATGAAAAATATCTCATTGAGATAAGCGTTAATAAAATGAGATGTGCAAGGTGAGTCTTCTCAGAAGATAAAAAGACTAAGCATTACACATGAAATTAAGATTTCACAGCCACCCTAAGAGTTACCAATGGGCTAGTCTGTTCTGTTTGTAAACCCTCCTTATAGTGGTCTCTGAGAAGCAAGATTCCCAGGGACACCAGCATTTAATTTGGGATGACAGGATTTAGATTTAGGCAGCAGTTATCTGATCACATGTGTAACTCCTGGGAATTATATATTTCTCCCTAGTTAGCCGACTCATTAAAGAAAGTCAATTCTGAGAAATAGTCAGGCTGTGAAGTGGATGTTGTATCTGAGAATCTGGCTGCCATGAGCAATGGCAATGATACCAGGATGCGTCCACAGGCAGTATTGATGGTGTGAAGATTGCCCACAGAGTGGACAGCAGGGAGCAAAACAGTCTAAGACATATCAGGGCCATATTTTATTAAAGCTAATAATGTATACACATACTTCCCTCCTGTGAAAAGTGGTCATTCTCCTTATATGCCTAAAGACTATTTATGACCTGTATGGCAGAAATTAGGTCTCAGAAATTTCTCAGTATTTATGCCTCGTAAAATTTATTACAGACCAAGCCAGTCTACTTGGGCAGACATATCTAAGTTTTAACAGTTGGTTCATCTGTTCAGCCACTTACAACATTCTGAAAGTTGTATCAAGAGGCAGCATGATATAAAGGAAAGAATATAGGATTTAGAATAGGCTCTTTGACCAGCTATATGAGCGAACCATTTCACATCATTCTGACTCAGCTTTTTCATCTATAAAATAGTGAATGTCATAAGCAATTTAATTCCACAAACATTAGTTTCCAAAGCATTTGTTAAATGTTTTAACACAGGACAAACTTATTTTGTATTGCATATTATTTTACATTATATAAATTCTATATTTCATATTATTAAATATAAACATATATTTACCAAATATTTTCTTTAAACTGTAACTAGTTGAATTGAGGTTACTTTATTAATAAACACTTATGTGACCATGTTCCCTGCAGATATTTTTGGATTATTGGCATGCACAGAGGTTTGTGGTACTGGTAATAATTATTCTAACTACTGAATAATTTTCCCTTGGCTTTGTCCTAAATTGCCTACATACCATAAGAAGATAACAACCTTTGAATTTCAGTTTTGAGCTTTCAGTTTCTTCATCTTTAAAGTGGAGGGTATGTCTGCTTTTCTAGATATCATAATGATTAAATAAAAAGTACTTGCAAGTTATAAAATAAAATAGCAATATATGCATTAGCTTTATAAGGAGCAAGCATTTTTTACTAAAAACACTCGATGTGAAAAATTTGACAAGTTTGTGGGACATATTAGTATCCTACTATTGAATTAAAGTCAAGGTGAAATTGCTGAACAGAATGACTCTCCATGAGGACAACCTATGTATCCAGCCATTTCTTTGGAAGCAGCCACAGTGAAATAACAAGTGTTACCTAAGTATGACACAGAGAGTAAAAGAATTACCTCAGGACCACAAATGCTGTCCCAACTCTATTCAACAACCCCACATCCTAGAATAAAGCATCAGCACTTTTCAAAACCAACCAAACAAATGACTGGCAAAAATTTCTACAAGTTATCAGAGTATACCAGAGAGGTATTTTTGGTTATAAAATCTTGTCAATATTAGGTGGCCTTCAGCTAATTCAAACTTAAATAACACGAGAGAAACCCATTTGGTTGATGGGTGGAAGGGATGTGTTCTAATTCTTTCTGAATTATCCCCCTTTTCCCTAAATCTGAATCCAGGAGGGCCCCATCCATCATACAGTAATACAGAAACTGTATTGAGGGCATTTTATCTGGAAACTTCCTCACTTCTGTCTGTTCTGTGAAACTCTCTTGAAATGACTGTGACACTAGGAGCCAGTAGTGAAAAGAACTGTAGTTATCACACTAAGAAAATACAGCAATCATAGTAAAAAGCAACTTCAGAGGTCACCAAAAATCAAGAACCTTGTAATCAGGATTCTTAAATAGCCCTTTCTGGAAAAGATCAGCACTCTACTTTTACCACAAACATGACATAGTACAAATATCCTGCTCCACAGTACAATTGAAGTAGCCACAGCGTTCTGAGAAGATAGCTCCAGCAGACTTGTTTTGGAATTTCTCTGAATCCCCATATAAAAACAAAAAGAGCAACTAAGACATTAAAAATCAAAGTTAATAAGAAATTATCTGCAAAAACACTGTGTCAATGTCACCACAAACTTCAAAATGCAAACAAGTGGGAGGCGCCTGGGGGGCTCAGTCTGTTACTCATTCGACTTTGGCTCAGGTCATGATCTCTCAGTTCCTGGGTTCATGGCCCACGTCAGACTCTGTGCTGACAGCTCAGAGCCTGGAGTCTGATTCAGATTCTGTGTCTCCCTCTTCTCTGCCCCTCCCTGGCTCATTCTCTCTCTCCCTCTCTTTCAAAAATAAACAAACATTAAAATTTTTTTTTCTTTAATCCAAACAGGTGGGACAAACCACTGACAACACAAAACCCAATTCATAACATCATCTGCCTAGGAGGAAAGTAATAGAAGGACTCCCCTAAAAACAGAAGAACCCCTGAATCACAACCATGCACTCTTGAAAACTGTTAAGATACAATCTGAGAATAGCACCTGAAATTGGAAGGGTTGTATGCACTTTAACTCATGGAAGAGCAGAGATCTACAGTAAGTTCTGAAAGTAACGGGAACAGTCTGTAATACATGAATTCTTAGTACTAACCAAGAGAAACCCCCTCTTATGGCAAAACTCTGCATTGATAGAAAGTGCTGGGAGTGGATCCAAATTGTGCAGGATAAATGCAGGGACAAAGGAAAGAGAAAATGCAGATACATTAGAGGGGAGATTTTATAGGCAATATGAGGTCATTTTTGTTTTATTCTTTTTGCCATCATGCACAAGCCACAAAAGAGAAAACTCTAGAACAATAGAGCTATAAAAGCTATCCTTATTCATCTCTTCATCCTAAAAGTTAAGTAAAAATAATTTCATATAAAAATGAGGAGAAAAATATTGGGGTAGAAAAAAGTATGCCAGTCAATCACTAAGTATATTCATACTGATGTGGTTTTATTATCAGAAAAACAGACTTCAAGACAATATTATTACAGCATCATTTCATAATGATAAAAACATCACATTTTCAGAAAGACATAACAATCCTAAATATGTATGCATCTAATAAGAGCTCAAAACACATGAAGGAAAACCCACAAAACAAAAAGGGAACAGAGGTGAAAGTTTCATCATAATTGTTTATTTTAACATCCTTTCTCAGTAAGGGATGGAACTAGAAAAATATCACTAAGGAAATATAAGATGTGAATATTATCAACAAATGGACTTAATTGACTTTTGTAGAACACTGCAATCAACAATTAGAATATATGAGAGCATATGAAAACATTCACCAACACAGATCAGATGCTACATCATAAAGTAAGTCTCAATAAGTTTCACAGGACTGAAATTATCCTGAATATGTTCTCTGACCGTAGAGGTTTTAAATTATGAA
Source organism: Helogale parvula (assembly GCA_004023845.1). Classification (NCBI taxonomy): domain Eukaryota; kingdom Metazoa; phylum Chordata; class Mammalia; order Carnivora; family Herpestidae; genus Helogale; species Helogale parvula. The sequence continues at coordinate 13,455 of PJEM01018933.1, forward strand.
AAAAATAAAAATGGTATATCTAGGAAATCTTCAATCTGGAAATTAACTAAAACTACTGTAAATAACCCATGGGTCAAAAAAGTAATCACACACACACACATACACACACACACAATCCACACACACACACAAACACACACACACAATCACAAAAGAAATTAGAAAATACTTCTGACTAAAACTGAAAACAAGATATTAACCTGTGGGAGCAGGTTAAGCAGTGCTTAGAAATTTAGAACTTTAAAATATTTATAATTAGAAAAATACTTATAATTTAAAAAATAAAGGTATAAAATTAATACCTTTTAGATATCTTGGCATCTAACTCAAGAAGTTAAAGAGGATCAAATTAAGCTAGATTCAGCAGAAGAATGGAAATAATAAAAAAACAAAACAAAGAAATAAAAAACAAAACTTACAGAAAATTAGCAAGACGATAGCTGGATTACTGAAAAGTTTACTAAAATTGATAAACCCCTACCAAAGTTGATAAAGAAGAAGAAGAGAAAAAACAAATTACCAGTAACATAGATGCAAGTAAGGTTTAATTATAGATCATACAGGCCTTAAAAGCATAATATGAGATATTATCAAGAATTTTATGGCAAAATCTATTAAAAATTGAAATTATTTCAATATTTAATATTTTAATAAATACTTTTTTATGAACTTGTAATAACAAACACCCCTTTCGAAATCTTTGTAGTCCAAATTGTTTCACAGGTGCATTAACAAACATTTAAAGAAGAAATAATGCCAATGTAACACCAACACTTTCAGAAAACAGAGAATGAGGTCACACTTCACAACTCATTTTATAAAGCCAGAATTACTCCGATGTTAATACTAAAAACTGAAAACATTATGACAGAAAAAAGAAAGGTTTATAGACCAATATGCCTTGTGAAAGTAAGTAGAAAACAGTTAATAAAATGTTAACAAATTGAATGCAGTAATTTCAAAATGGATACTATGTCATGTACAAAAGGAGTTTATCCCAAAACAAACTTTCTTTTTAACATTTTAAAAGCAATCAGTGTAACCTGTCACATGAGCAGAGTAAAGAAGAAAAGCCATATGACTTCAATATATTTGTTTCTTCAAACAATGAAGAAAAAGAACTTGAAAAAATTCAGCGAATTCATTATTACTAAAAGGAAAACTTGTCTGCAAGATATGAATAGAAGTAATCTTACACAATTAGATAAATGACATCTGTGAAAAGTCTCTAGCTGACATCATACTCAAAATTATAGATACCACATGATTCTGTTTAAATGAAGTCCACATATACACAAAATGAATCTATGTTGATAGAAATCAAAATAATGATGGTCTTTCCAGAGAGGTATGGAGTAAACAGATTGAGGCAACAGAGCGGTTTTAAATCATATTTTAATGGTAATTCCTCATTGGACTTTTTTAATTGTATAAATTCTCAATTAACAAAGAAAAATAAAAGTTAGAAAAACAAACAAAAAAAAGAGTAAAAGAAGGAGAGTGGGAAAGAAGGAACTGAAAGGATATTATGATTAAGTCCTATGTTTAATAGTTTCTTAAGTTTTTGTTTAAATTTATTTATTTATTTGAGAGAGAGAGAGAAAAAATGAGAACAAGTGGAGAAGGGGTAGAGAGAATGAGAGACAGAATCTCAAGCAGGCTCCACCATTAGCACAGAATCCAATGTAGGGCTCAAACTCAAAAAGTGTAAGTAAGATCACGACCTGAGCCAAGATCAAAAGTAGATGCTTAACTGACTGCATCGTCCAGGTACCCCTGTTTAATAATTATTAAAAGAAAAAACAAACCAGGGATAAAATAATGGCTCTGCAGACCAGCAGTTAATATGCCAGAGACAAGCCTATAAACAGATGAAAATTGTTGGCAAATATTTTAAGATATACTAAGTGAAATTAATAAAATGATAGAAGCTATAATAAACTCAGAAGAAGTAGAAAAACTCAGAAATTAGATGGTAGGATTTAGTAAAGAACCATGAATTTTAAAATATTTCACACATGAAGACTGAACCAAAAGTAACAAGAGTTAATAGATTAATACATCATTTGTTAATAGAAATAGAAGATAAAATGAAAGAAAATTTTAAGAACAAAGAGAAATGAAGGAAAAATAGTTACAAATATAAAAGATAAGATATTCCCATAAGTGTATTATAAAAGCTCCTACAAAAGATAACCAAAGCAATGGAATGGAATACATATTTAAAAAATATGACTCAAGAACACTTTTTAGAAATAAAGTATTTGGAGGGGAGGAGCCAAGATGGCGGAGAGGAAGGGAGCTCTGTAAACTTCGTCTGCCCCATCGATCAAACTGAGAAGGACATTACTCTCATCTGCAAGAGCGGAAGGAGAAAATACGGACTCCAGAAGGAAGAGAACCTGAAGGATACCTGAGTGAGTGAGTGCGAACTGGGGAGATTGGAAAACGGGCCAGCCCGAGACAGGCAGGGGAGGTGGCAGCCCCAGCCCAACGTGGGGCAAGCACGCGGAGCCCGAGAGACAAAAGGAAGAGACAGAGAGACTGAACATGCTCATAGTACTGTCTCTGGGGAAGAGGTAAAGAACGCTTAACTGCGCTTGGAGAAGCTCACTCCATAGATAACTGTGGGTGGCCTAAATCCCGAACCCAGTTGGCGCAAGGAAAGGACCAGCTTCCAGCCCAGTGCCATCTTGGCAAAAAGTCTGCCACCACTGCAGCAGCGGTAATCAGGGGTGCTCACTTCGACCTCGGTTTTGGGAGTGGGAGCACGCACCTCATTTCCGCGGCGCATCTCGCCCCCACCATTGGCCGCGCAAACCCTAAATCCCGGGTGCCAACAGGGGAAAAAGATAGCCACCACCTCTCTGCAGGATCCCTGCAGAGAGTTGGTGGCGGTGGAGACCTGGGTGCCCACGCAGGCTGCAGGAGCTCCCAGCTCATTTCCAGCAGCTCCTGGCGCCGCCTCGGGCAACAGCTACACCCTCATTCCTCCCCCAATGCTAACACAATCCCCGCCTGGGGTTGAGTCTGCAACGGTTCACACGGTGCACACGCACATCACCTCCTGCTGTGCATCTCGCCCCAGGCAGGGGCAGCCGAAATCCCAGCCTGAGCCTAGACAAATTGATTCCTCCCCCTAAGAAGCCAGCAACCAAAACAAAAACATCTCACCTGTGGTAGCATAAAAAGTGCATGGACTGGAACTTTGAACCCAGGCAGGCCTTGAAAATACAACTTGGCTCAACCGCGGCAAAAGGAGATCGGACTCATTAGAGTGGCCTGCAGTTCATAGTTCAGCAAAGCTTGGCGTGATGCCTGCCTATCTAATCTCTGCAGACACCAAGGCGGAGCCTCTGAGAGCAGCCTCCAAGACCTACCACATCAAACCACGCCTATCCAAAAGGGGGAGCTGCCATTTTTGTTTTTGTTTTTTAGTTGATGCTGTTGTTTTTGCTTTTTTTTAAAATAATTTTTTTCTCTTTTTTCTCCATTTTTTTTCTATTCGCTTTTTTCTGTATGTATTTTTTATTCTTATTACTTTTTTTTACTTAAATTTTTAAAAATTTTTACTCCTTATTTTCCTTTCTCCTTTTTTGCTTTTTTTTCTTCTTTTCTTCTTTATATAGGAAAATATATCTCATCCCTACCTCTCCCCTCAACTGGTCATACACTTTTAGACTGTCCACTGTCCTTTGTTGTCTCTGACCCCCTTTAATTTTTTTTTTACTTTTTTTCCTTTTTCTTTTTCTTTTCTTCTTCTCCTCTTTTCATCTCTTTCCTCTCCATTCTCTCTATTTTCTTTCCCCCTGTTAATGTGTTTGTTTGTTTGATTCGTCTGTGCGTTTGTGTGTTACTGTTCCCTCTGTGTGTGTCT
>PJEM01018934.1:0-10210 GCA_004023845.1 Helogale parvula
AATAAAGTAAAAAAAAAAAACAAAATAAAAAAAAATAAAATAAAATGAGTGTCTTGTAGACAGCAAATAGACGGATTTTGTTTTGTTATCCATTCTGCTACCCTGTGTCTTTTGATTGGAGCATTTAGCCCATTTACATACAGTGTTATAATTGAAAAATACAGGTTTAGAGTCATTATGTTGTCTGTAGGATTCATGCTTGTAGTGGTGTCTCTGGTATCTTGCGTTCCTTGCAACATTTCCCTCATAGAGTCCCTCTGGGGATTTCTTGTAGGGTTGGTTTAGTGGTGATGAATTCCTTCAATTTTTGTTTGTTTCGGATAACCTTTATCTCTTGTCCTTTCTAAAATTTTTTAAATTTTGTTTTTTTATTTATTTTTGAGAGACAGAGATAGATAGTGCGAGCAGGGGATGGTGAGAGAGAGAGGGAGACACAGAATCCGAAGCAGGCTCCAGGCTCTGAGCTGTCAGCATAGAGCCTGATGCCTCAGAGCCTGATGCAGGGCTCGAACCCACGAACTGTGAGATCATGACCTGAGCCGATGTTGGACGCTTAACTGACTGAGCCACCCAGGCGCCCTCTCCTTCTATTCTAAATGACAGGCTTGTTGGATAAAGGATTCTTGGCTGTATATTTTTTTATGTTCACCACATTGAAGATTTCCTGCCATTCCTTTCTGGCCTGCCAAGTTTCAGTAGATAGGTCTGTAACCACTCTGATAGGTTTCCCTTTTTATGTTAGGTCCTTTTTACCCCTAGCTGCTTTCAGAATTCTCTCTTTGTCCTTATATTTGCCAGTTTCACTATGATATGTCATGCAGAAGATTGATTCAAGTTACGTCTGAGGGTAGTTTTCTGTGCCTCTTGGATTTCAGTGTCTGTTTCCTTCTCCAGAGTGGGGAAGTTCTAGGCTATAATTTGTTTACGTGCTCCTTCGGCCCCTTTCTCTCATTCTTCTTCATCAGGAATTCCTATGATAAGGATATTGTTCCATTTGATTGTTATTACTCAGTTCTCAAATTCTCCTTTTGTGCTTTTGGGTCAATTTATCTCTTTTTCTCTGCTTCCTCTTTTCCTATAATTGTGTCTTCTAATTCACCCATTCTCCTCTCTGCCTCTCAATCCATGCAGTGACCATCTGCATTTTATTATGCAACTCATTTATAGCATTTTTTAATTTATCACAACTATTTTAAAGGTGCATAGACCTTGTAGCAATAGCTTCTCTGGTGTCTTCCATACCTTTTTCAAGCTCAGTGATTAATTTTATGACTATTGTCCTAAATTCTTGGCCAGTTATGTTGCTTATATCTGTTTTGACCAATTCTTTAGCTGACACTTCTTCCTGGAATTAATTTCTTTAGAGGAGAGTTCTTCTGTTTCATCATTTTGACTAGCTTTCTGTCTCTTGTTAGTTTTAAAAGCTTTTTGTGCACTCTACACCTGTATTGCTATATTAAAGGAGGCTCATTAACTGTCCAGGGCCTGTCTGTTCAGGATGTGTTCTTTTAATGGTGTCCCTTGTTGTGCCTTTAGTTATTTTATTTCCTTACTCGTAGTGATATTTGGGATCATGTGTACTTTGGCTTGTTTCTTAAGTTAACCCTATGAGGCTGTCTTCTTAGTGGACTCTTGTCTCTTTTCCTCTTAGACTCTTGTGATTCAGCGTCTTTTGGCTTCTGCCCTTCTTTGTTTGATAGATGCAGGCAGGAAGTACGGAACTCTCTACTTCTTTGCCATCTTGCCTCCAGTTCAAGCCTCTAACTCTTGATCTCAGCTCAAGTCATTATATCACAGCTTTTGGGTTCGAGTCCTACACCAGGCTCTGTGCTGATGGCACGGAGCCTACTTGGGATTCTGTCTCTCCTTCTCTCTTCCCCTCCCCCTGCTCGTGTGCACTCTCTCTCTTTCAAAATAATAAACTTAAAAAAGAAAAAGACACCACTAAAAGAGAACTACAGGTCAATATCCTTGAGGATGCAAAAAACTTCAATAAAATACTACCAAACTGAATCTAACCAAACAATTAAGAAATCATTCATCATAATGAAGTGTGATTTGTTCCTGGGATGCAAGGGTGAGTCACTATTCCCAAATAAATTAATGTGATACATCACATCAACAAGATGAAGGATAAAAACCATATGATCATTTCAGTAGATGCAGATAAAACATCTAATGGCGTATAACACCAAATCATGATAAAAGCCGCAACAAAGTAGGTTTAGAGGTACCATACCTCAAGATAATAAAAACTTTACATGAAAAACCCAGAGCAAACATATTCAATGGGGGAAAAGTAAGAGCTTTTCCCCTATGGTCAGGAACAAGGCAAGGATGTCCACTCTCCCTCACTTCTATTCAACACAATACTGGAAGTTTTAGCCACAACAATCAGACAAGAAAAAGAATAAGAAAGAGGCATCCAAATTGGTAAATAAGAAGTAGAACTTTAACCATTTGCAGATAATATAATACTAAATACAGAAAACTCTAAAGACTCTACCAAAACACTACTAGAACTGATAAGTGAACTTCTTGAGGTTCCAGAATACAAAATCAATGTGCAGAAATTGGTTGAATGTCTAACACTAATAGCAAAGCATCAGGAAGAGAAATTAGGAAAATAATCTCATTTAAAATGACCAAAAATAATACCTAGGAATAAACTTAACCAAAGGGACAAAAGACCTGTACTCTGAAAACTATAAAACACTGATGAAAGCTGAAAACAACACAATTAAATGGATTCCATGCTCATGGATTGGAAGAACAAATATTGCTAAGATATCCAGATGACCAACACATGAAAAGATGCTCAACATCACTCATCATAAGGGAAATGCAAATCAAAACTACAATGAGATACCACCTCACACCTGTCAGAATGACTAAAATCAACAGCACAAGAAACAACAGGTGTTGACAAGGATGTGGAGAAAGAGGAACCCTCTCTTGCACAGTTGGTGGGAATAAAAATTGGTGCAGCCACTGTAGGACACAGTATGCAGTTTCCTCAAAAAGTTAAAAACAGAACTACATTAGGATCCATTAACTGCACTGGTGGGTATTTACTCCAAGAATACAAAAGCACTAATTCAGAGGTTTACATGTACTCCTATGTTTATGGCAAAATTATTTACACAATAGCCAAATGATGGAAGCACCCTCAAGGTCCATCTATAGATGAATAAATAAGATATGGCATATATGTGTGTGTATTTGGAATATATATGGAATATTATTATGTTATATATGATTATACTTATATAATATATAAATCATATTATAATATTATTCCATAAGTATATGTGGGCTATTACTCAGCCATGAAAAAGAGTGAAATCTTGCTATTTGCAACAACGTGGATGGAGCTACAGAGTATAATGCTAAGTGAAGTAAGTCAGAGAAAGACAAACCATATGATTTCACTCATGTGGAATTTAAAAATCAAAACAAATAAAGGGGAAAAAAGAAGACAAATTGAAAAAAGACCCTTAACTTCAGAGAATAAACATGGTTACCAAAAGGGAGGTGGGGGGGGGATGGGTGAAACAGCTGAAGGCAATTAAAGAGTACACTTATCATGATGAGGACTGAGCAATGTATAGAATTACTGAATCCCTGTAGTGTACACTTGAAATTAACACTGCATTTTAACTTTACTGGAATTAAAATATAAAAACTTAATAAAAAAAAAAGAATTAAAACCTGTACGTCACATTCTTCACTTTTACTCTTGCCAATTTTAAGAATACCCAAAAACCAAGAGCACACTTTACACACTGTATATTAGCCAATTTGACAATAAATTATATTAAAAACTAAGTAAATAAAAATTCCCAAATAATTTTAGTTTCCTAGAAAATCAAATGAAATCTGATTTAATACTATTATTTATTCTTCAGATAGTTTCTCATATATTCATTTTTAATTTATTCATTCAATATTTACTGAGTATGTATAATGTATCAAAAATTATTCTAAGCATTAAACATATAGTGTATAAACAGGGTTAAAAAACCTCAACAGATAACTATTCCCATATGAGACACTACAGTAGGGGGAAATGGAAGGAAGGAAGGAAGGAAGAAGGGAAGGAGAGAGGGAGGGAAGGAAAGAAGGAAGGATGGATATTATCTGAGAATAAGAAATGCTATAAAGAAAACAGATCAATACAGAGTAATTGGATATGTATGTATGTGTGGAGGAGTCACAGGATTTACAGAGGGCCTAGTGAAAGATCTCTAAATAATTACTCTAGAGGCACCTGTGTGGCTCAGTCTGTTAGGCATCCAACTCTTAATTTCAGCCCAGGTCATAATCTCATGGTTCGTGGGTTTAAGCCCCGCGTCGGGTTCCGCATTGATGGTGTGGGACCAGCTTGGGATTCTTTCCCTCTGCCCTTTCAACTCTCTCTCCCTCTCTCTCTCAAAATAAATATATAAACTTAAAAAAATAGCAAAATAACAATAACAATCATCATCATCACTCTAAGTAGAAACTTGAAGTGAAGAAGTCCATCACAGACAAATCTGGGGAAAGCTCAGATTGGGTAGAGAGAATATTAAGTGCCAATACATTAAGGTGTATTCAAGAAACAGAAGGGCAACAATGAAAAATGGAGGCGGAATCATTATTATATAATCATGCTACTCCATAAAACTGCCTTCTTGAAAGTCTCCAGTAATCTCGATTTGTACTAAACACAATGGCTTTTTCTCTGTATTCATTCTCCTTGATGTTTCTGTCCCTGTATTTTACAGCTCAATATCATTGCCCTTTTCAAGGCTTCATCTTCTTTAATTTCTATTTAATAGCTGCTATTCTCACCATTGCAATTTTAATATTCTAATAATCAATGTTTATAACAATGAATACTAACTATATAACTTTAGCTTTCATTCTAAATGTTAAACTTTTCAAGCTCTTCACTTGGAAGTTCAACCTTTATCTTTTCCTCTACAACTTGAAAGCAAAACTCATTGTTACCATTGCACATCCACTTCACTAGATTTCTCAATAGTACCCTGGGCTGAAATTTATATAGCTAGGATCTCTAGGGTCACCATCAATTTCTTCCTGTCTCTTTCTCTCACATCAAGACATCTATATAATCGACCTCAGACTTCTTTCTTCTATCCGTCTCCTCTACTACATGTCTGTGCCAAACATTCTGATCTGATTTGATTTTGATCCTTAATGAACCATTTGTCTAGTTATGTGTGAGGAAGTTAAAATAAATTTTTTTATCATAAATGTGGCCTTTAGAAACCTAGGCTTTATGAGCCTAGGTTTTCTTTCATGTGTAAGATGAGGCAATAGAACTAGCTACATTCTTAAGGTCTTTTCTAGCTCTAAGATTCCGTATTTCTGCATTCCTATAAACAGTAGGTATCAAATTGTTAGGCATATTACAAGGAGGTAAAAACTTCTAAAAATGTAGATTTCTCAACTAAACCAAATGTATCTGAATCAATAAGCTGAAGTCTAGGTATGAATCTACCTTTTAAAAAGGATCCCAATTGCCTCCAATGCAAGGGCTGCAAGGACCACAGTTTGAAAATCATTGTCGTTTCATGATTTGATTGGTATTGCAAAGCAACCTAACACTTGTTATCATTTATTGAGTTTTTCTTATTTAATTGGCTGATAATTTTTAGAGTATAATCTGACTTCCAGAGGGTCTTTCAGAGGTACACAGGTCAAACTTTTTCACTCTCTTTCTCTTAAAGGCATACAGTAGGTTTTCATATTCCACATCTGTACATACATGCCTATTTTACATATTCTTCTAAAAACATCACGTACCATACTTTACTTGATTATCTCCTTATTATTGGCTATCTAATCTGTTATCCAAGTTTCTGCTCTTAGGATTACCAACACAATGAACACTCACAGACTATTTTAATCTTGCTTATAATGGGTACTTCCAGTCTAAGCCAATATCTGGGGCATACTAAAGAGCTTAATAAATATGAGCCACTTTTTGTTTATATGTATTTCCTTTTATCATCATTATTGTAAGTAGTCTTCTTTGACTATCCAGGCATAACTAAGTTTATTGTCCCTGGAATTCACCTAAATACTTATTTGTACCTTTCTTCTGCTACTGTGGACACACTGTCTCATATAAGGGTTATTTATATGTAATTTGCCTCTATTAATACCTTGTAAATGTCATAAGGGTAGAAGTTATGTTCTATTCACTTTTGTTTGCTGATAATGCTATTGTGTGAATAATGGATTGAATGGATTCCTTAAGACCACAGAGGAAATAACACATATAAAGGATGTAAAATGGGTGTTAAAAAACAGATATAAAAATTAGACTTCACACTAGGTTTCACCTTAAAGCTCTACATCAGAATCCTGTAATAGTTGTTAGCCCTTATATATTTCCCCTGGCCCTCTTCTGCTCAACTAATGTCTCCATGGCCATGGTTAGTCCCACTGGTCAACGGTAAGCCAAGGATTAACCTATTCATATCTCAAACAAACAAATTCAAGACAGAGTCTGTGTTTGTCTGTGCATGTATCTATATCTGAATTTACCTCTAAATATAAATTATGGACAGACAGCTATTCAATTTCTTTTCTCATACATTCATTTATATGCTTACATACCTGTATTTATTCATATATATATATATATATATATATATATGTATATGAATACACAGACACACACTCTTCATTCTCTCATTTCTCTCCTTCCATCATTTCAGAATATCTTCTTGAAGGTCATTTATTCTCTGAGATAAGATACCGAAAGGTATATGCAAGCTGCCAATACTGCAGGCACAGGGTTGGCTATATACAGTGAAAACCTGTGAGTCCAATAGTTGCTTTCCCTACTCATTCCTAACTCTATTCACCCTCCAGATCAATGACAATCTGTCCCACAAATCTGGTTTCTTGCTTAATGTCATCACACTTCTGTTCTAAAATGCAGTCTAGTGATTGATTAGAGCTTTACTGCCTATCTTGCTTTTCTTGGTCCTCTGCACCAAAGGATGTAGGTCCTTTCCCCCTAAATTCCAGCAGCAAACAAAGTTCTGACTCCTCTCATGGACTCCTCTTTCAGAATAAATCTGGCTGAATGTCAAAACTTTCAAGGAACTACATGCACTCTCACAGTTCATCCAGTATAGGTCATATAGAACCCTACTAATTAGTTTTATAACACATACCCACAATTTAAACCACCTGCTAATTCTGGCTTTGCCATTAGACAATGTCTCTCATCGAGCTGGTTGAAGAAAGACCAAATATCTCTGGCTTTATATCATGTAAAATCAGGTCCCTACAGCCATACCTTCACTAACTATAACATGAAACCTGGAATGGACCATCATGCCTCAAGGCTGAATTCTGATTTATGAAAGCAATACTCACAGCTCTCTTTTCTCTATTTTTATGAATCCAAATAAATCCCAATGATATGAACACTAATTTCACAATCCAATCTCATCTAATTCTTTTTAACTAATGTTTGTTGAAAACCTAATAGGTGCCAGCAACAGAGATAAATCTTCCTCAAGTTTATATTCCAGTGGGAGAAAAGCAATGTGTAAATAAATAATAATTAAAAACACAGTACTTTAGGAGATGGTAAGTGCTAAAGTAAAAATAACTGGGGAAATGTTGACGATGCTGCTTGACAATTTTGTTTTCAGTCATTGTAGATTAACTAGTATCATACTAGCCCTTCTGTTATGAACAACAATGAAGATTCCTAAAGTATATATGGAATTACTGTTTTTCATGTATTGACAGCAGCCAGGACAGTAATCCCTGAGTAAAAGGAAACAAAATAATGAAGTCTCATGATCACTCATCTTTCTGCCTGACGGCACTTTCCAAGCAGATATACATGAAGGGAAAGAGGTATCCAAAACAGAGGATGTAAGTCTGAGCCAAGGGGATGACTGGAATTTATGGGCAGAGAAAGAAAGAGAAGGGATGTGTGCAAAGAAGGTCCAGAAATCTTCAAAGGTCCTCTTGAGTCTTTGGCCATATTAATCTATGAATGAGTATGGCGAGACTTTCCATAGATAGAAGAGGAAAGAACTATCACCAAGGAACTGTAAGCTGAACAATTTACAGAGCTTGCAGAAAGCTGAGATGTTTGAGTTTCAAATGTTGTATTATAAATATTTATTGAACACTCTAGTCATTCAGTGGAGACTTCACAAAGGCCAAACATTTAGGAGCCAGGCCAATTAAAGGTTACTCAGAATTCACCTCACAAAACTTAAAATCAAGACATGTATGTGGGATGACAGAATAAATTCCATATTCTATTAAGAAAAACAATAAAATCCAGACACAATAATGTAGCATTCATACTGTCCAATAAAAATAGTAGTAATCAAATTAGTAGGCATAAGCAACCGGTAACATACTCATATTAGGGAGAAAAATCATCAAAAACTATCTCAGATGGAAAAATGACAAGTATGACAGACTTCAAATAAATTCGTAAATATGTTAAAGGAGGTAAAAGAAACCATAAACATAAAAAGAATAAATCAGAATTAAAACTATAATAAAGAACCAAAAGGGATAGATATAAAATGCAACACATGAAATGTAAAATATAGTGGATAATTTTAATAGCAGATGACATACAGCAGATGAAAACATGATATAGGGCAACAGAACTATCTAAATTGGTGCAGAGGGAAAAAAACTGATCTATGGAACAACATCAAACACTCTATTTTAAGTGCAGTTGGAATCCCAGAAAGATAAAGTCTGGCACAGAAAAAATTATTTTTGAAGAAACAGTGGCCAAAATTCTCCTAAATTTGAGGGAAAATATGAAATTACTGATTCAAGAAGCTTAATGAATACCAACCATGAAAAACACAAAGACAACCACATCAAGGCACATTATAATGAAATTACTTAAAATCAACATATGAAAATATACTAAAAAGCAGCCAAATGAATACTAGAAATATTATATATAGTAAAAAAGGATTAAAATGTGTGCTGCCTGTTAATTAGAGACAATCCAAGCATAAGACAACAGAAAAAAACTGTCAACTTCTGAAAGAACAAAAAAAATCACATCATTCAACGTCAATCAAAATGAAAGTCAAATAAACATTTTCAGGCAAACAAATGATAAGAAAATCTATTGTCTGTACATCTACAATATAAAAATTGTTAAAAGGAAGTAATTCATGCAAAGAAAAACAGCAACAGATGGAACCTGAGAACTACATGTAAAAATGAAAAACACAAGAAATGGTTTTGTAAATTATTTAAAAGATAACTCAACAATCAGAAGAAAAATTAAAATTATAGTGGGATTTGTAATATACATATAGAAACAAAATATAAGACAATAATTACACAAAAGAGAGAAGAAGATAGAAGTATACTCTTGTAAGTTTCTAAACTTATAAATGAACTGGTTTAATATTGCGAAGTTAATCTGTGATAGTTTAAGGTTGTATATTTTAAATTAAGCAAACACTAAAAATTAGTAGAGTAGTAGGAGATAAAGTGGAATACAAAAAAAAAAAAATAAAACAAACAAACAAAAAAAACCCCAAAAGGAGGCAGAAAAGGAAAGAAGAAAAAAAGAGGAAAAAAAACCCCAACAGATGAACAGGGTGGCTCAGTCGGTTAAGCATTACACTTTGGCTCAGGTCATGATTTCATGGTTCAAGAGTTCGAGCCCCACAATGGGCTCTGCGATGACAGCTCAGAGTGGAGTCTGGTTCAGGTTCTGTGTCTCCCTCTCTTTCCTATTCCCTAGCTGGCACTCTCTCTCTTGCTCTCGCTCTCAAAATTAAAAAAACATTAAAAAATTTTTAATTAAAAAAAGGATGAACAGATGACAGTGAAATATACACTTAAAACAGCAATAATTTTAGCAAATATAAACTAATTAAAAACTGCAAATAATAGACATGTCAGAAAAGATAGAAAAGGAAGACTCACATATGACAATTATAAGAAATGCACAAAAATATATAAAGAGATAAAAAACTAAAAGAATGGGAAAAGATTTATCATGAGAATACTAAGTGGGAATGGTAATTTAATGTTAGATAAAGTAGACTTCATCATAAGAAATATTAAGAAGGACACTTTATAATGGTAATGGGATCAATTTCTCAAGGAGATAAAATTGGTATGTACCTAGCAACAAAGCTGCAAAATTTGAAAATGGATGGACCTAGTGTGA
>PJEM01018935.1:0-17323 GCA_004023845.1 Helogale parvula
CTCACCGCCCGGCACTCACCGCCCCGCACTCACCGCCCCACACCCATAGCCCCACACTTTCCGAAGGAAAACCCACACCCACAAAGCAAGTACTTCAAGGAGAAGCCCCGAAAGCAACCGAGGTTTCTGCCATGAAGACAGGAAGGAAGCGACGGCGGGGCGGGGCGAGGGGTCCTCGGGAACAGAGGCTCCTTCCATTTCATGGAACTAAGAGCCCCAGGTGCAGCCTGCCCCAGAGATACCCCGAGTTTAGGAGGAGGCCGAGAGACGCCCCTCGAAACACAAGGGAAGCCTAACAAGCCACAGAGACGGTCTGGCCCGGGCGACGGGGTCAGACAGGGGTCAGGCGGGACCTCCCCAAGTGCCTGTGTCCCCAACAGCTCAGGGCCAGGCCACTCCCGGGGTGAGGGTCCCCTCCCAACGGCCACCTGGCCAGGAGCGGGCCCCTCCCCCCACTGGTGGCTTGAGTGAGGCGGGACTTCCGGTGGGGCAGGCAGAAGAGGCCAGTCCCAGGACCCTAGACCCCCCCGCAACACCCCGCCCCCGCTGTGCCCTGTCAGAGCCTCTCAGGCCCTGAGTGCACAGGTGCACGTGCAGACATGAAGTCACCTGATGTTAGGAACATTTTTAGCTGCACAGATCAGACACCTCACCCAGCCTTGGCCCTTGAGTCCGCTACGGCTTGGGGTCAGGAATGTGACAGCCTTGCAGAGGCCCCCCGGCCAGCCGTCTAGGTCAAATATTAACCATGTTGTTTCTGCCTGGCCTGGGGCAGGAGACAGACACCACCCCCCCACCCCCCAGCGATCTGCTAATTGGGGAGGGACGCACCCGTGCGGACAGCAAGGGCTCTGATGCACAGGCTCACGCTGTCCCCCCAGGACCATGCGGGGCCCGGCCCTAGGACCGCCAGGCCCTTCGATGAGCTGTGGCGCCCCTGGGAGGGAGGGGCGAGCCGCAGAGGTCGGGCTGTCACTCTTCAACATGCCCGGGGTGTCCTGGGGTCCCACCCAAGGGGGAGCCTGACACCTCCTCCTACGGAGGAGACTCAACCAGCCCAGGGTTCCAGCAGTGCAGGAAGCCCAGCAGGTCACCTCCTGGGTCCCAGGCCATGTCCTTCCTGCTCAGGCTGGCAACCGAGGAGCTGGAGTCCTCTGGTGGCCCCATGCCCCCCCCCCGGTCGTCCCTGCCCCTGGCCCCGGTTTTAACCCCGGCTCCCATTACCTCATTCTTGGCTCCGGCATTTTTTCCTATCAAACTACTCCTAAAATACCTCTCACCTCATCCTTGCCCTGCGCAGCGGTCCAGAAAGCCTCCCCCACAGCCCACGCGTCAGGCAGGCCGGCCCTCCCCTCCCCCCACCACCTGGCCCGGCCCAGACCTCCCCTCGTCCACGCATCAAAATCCACCCAAAACACATCCTAAAAGAGTAGGTTTTTGTGACCTGGGGTCACACAATGGTTTCTTGTGTGTGACAACTAAAGTATAAGCAACACACACACACACACACACACACACACACACACAGGACTTCATCCAATTTAAAATCTCTTGTGTTGAAAAGGCAAATATCAGGCAAATGACGACAATGCGCAGGAAAGGAGAAAAACTTGCAGATCGTGTACCCGACAAGCCTCCAGTATCCAGTGTATATAAAGACATCTACAACTCAACAATAAAAAGACAAATTTTAAAAATTTTAAATTTAAAACCAAATTAAAAGAATTTTAAGTTTAAAACATCACATCACAGGAGAGGGAGCCAATGCACCCGAGGGGGTGAGCGCAAGGAGAGGCCCCAGGAAGGGGGGGGCGCGACGCTCCTTCACACGAACCCCGGCAGCGGCCAGGGTCTGCCTGGCTCTCAGGGAGGAAGGCATGACGGGTTCAGGGACAACCACGGGGCCTCCAGCAGAGCCCTGCACGGGTGTAAGTGCCTGCGTGGGGAGGGAGCTCCCCATCACAGGAAGCATCCAAGCACTAGAGGAACAACTAGTAGGAATGACAAAGATTCTGAACAAGCCAATCCAGGGGGACCCTGGGATTCCACGGCCACAGGTGACAGGACAGAGGCGGCCTCTACGCATCGCCTTCAAGACTTGCTCCCCACTGGCCCCCCATCACTTGGAGGCCATGTGAAGACCCAGATGGCAACCGCGCTGCCATGACACACAGACGCTTCTGAGAGCGAAACCCACGATGCGCGGCCCCTGCCCGAGTGCCACCTCCCTGCTCCGCAGCCAGAGCTGTCGCCCCTCCTCCCTCTTCTGCGCTCAGCACGCCCCTCCCACTATCATGCTTCAGGTCCAGCCCGGACAAGTGGCTCTCAGACCCTACACACCTGCCTCAGAGAGGGCCCCGCCCCCCCAGCCGGATCCACGCTGACGACTCTGCTCACGCAGCCAGGCATCAAAGGACCAACATGTTCGTCCTAAACGGCCCTTCACCCGGCGGCCTTACAAACATAACTGAAATATGGCAGCCGGGTTTGTGCACGTCCGAGTCCTACCGACCTGCAGACACTGGCGCCCGCAGGTCCGGGGGAGCGGCGCGCCCGCCTACCTCATCCCTTCAGTGGACCGGTGGCGGTGGTTGCGGTAGAGCTGCGGGACGCCCAGCATGGCCTCCGTCAGCACGGCCAGGAAGCCCAGGGTCTCCACGAACAGGGCCGAGTCGATGGACAGGTAGGTGATGTAGCCCGCCACGCCCGTGAAGGCCAGCACGCACTGCACGTAGTCCCCGAAGCTGCTCCAGTGCCAGAAGTGGTGAGGGTCAAAGTCTAGGGCGAGAGGGAGAGACCAATGTAAACCAGGCGTCCAGGTCAGGGCAACACGGGAGAGGATGTGAACTGACTGAGGAGGTCAAGGTCAAGGTATATTAGATGGACATGGGCCGTGGGGCTCCGTATGCTCCCGGCGGAGCAGCTGTGAGGGCGCTCTGACACAGATACTGATTTGATGTAAAGACGCTAAAATCCTTAAATCCCGTGCCAGTCCAGTGCAGGGGTTGCGCCGGCACCTCTGAACTCCCTCCCCTGGGTTAGAGTCCTCACCCCTTCCCTCCACAAGCGGGTTAGTCAACCAGGTGTCCGTCTCCGTGCCTTCAGGTGTGAAAGCAGAATAAGTAACCTACATCCCCCGGTTGTCTTAACGGTTACGTGAGTTAATCTTACAAACCCGATAAAGTGCCCCGCCCATGATAAGGGCCCAATAAACATGTACTTATCATCATTACACACTCAGTTGATAGAATGCTATTGTTTGCGTGACAGACGTGTCCTGCAGAAACCAAACTCCTAGCACTCACAAGTCCGCAAGCTACATGAGGTTCCTGGGCTCTGACAGATAAACACAGGGGGACCTGGGGACAGAAGCGGCATTAGGGGAGGTCAGGGAAATGGAGATCAGTACAGACAGAGCTTGAGGGGGGCGGATGCACCCAGTCCTGGCCCAGCCCTTAGAGTGGCCACGTTTGCAGCCAGGGCACCCGGCAGGGCTGCAGGCATGGGCACAGGCACGGCGGGCCAGCCATCCAGGGCCAGGAGGTGCTGGGGGGAGTCTCCGACTTGCACATGTGTGCTTGTCCCCCCAGCCCCGCGGGGTCCCCTCCAGCGGCCCCCCTCACTGAGTGAGAACATTGCCCCGAGTGTGAGCTCAGAAGGGGAAGTGAGGCAGGAGGGTGTGGTTTGCAGTGTGACGTCACAGCAGTGGGTGTCCCCTCCCGAGCATGAGCCAGGTCTGCTTCATGGACACACCCCAGGTGTAAGTGGGGTGGCCCGAGGGTGCAGGGGTGCCTGGGGCACACAGCTGGGGGCCTACACTGAGGTGCTCCCTACAGAGAACACAGAGTCGGGAAAGGAGGCAGCAAGGTGGTGGGTCTCAGACCGGGACCAAGTTCCTGCCTTGTGCCCGAGGCGTGGAGAAAACATGGCAGAACCGAGAGCCCGGGCCAGGAACGGGATGGGCTCTGAACAGGTGAGCTGAGGACCAGGTGGGGGCAGGGGGTTTAGGAAAGCGGGTCTGAGGCCAATCTGTCACAAGTCTTTCTATGTTAGGTTCTCAAGGAGCAAGTCAATTGGCAAGTGACTAACAGAATACCCTTACTACAGAATTTCTGAGAAAACTGGACCCTGACACAAAAATTAACTCAAGATGGATCAAAGACCTAAACATGAGAGAGAAAACTGTAAGACTCTGAGCAGAGAACAGGGAGGGAGAGGGTCAGGCCAGGGGATTTGTCAACACCCTGGACATGTGAGAACAAAAGATAGCAGCAAAAGAGAAAATAGACAAATCTGAGTCAAAATTTTAAACTTCCGTGTTTCTAGGAAAAAAGCTCTTTGAAATTACTGGTCTTGGCAATTATTTTTTGGATAGGACACCCAACATGCAAGCAACAAAGGCAAAAATAAACAAGTGAAACTACATCAAACTGATGAAAGGCTTCTGCAGAGCAAAAGAAACAACCAGCAAAATGAAAAGGGGACGCACAGAACGGGACGGTTTGCAAACTGCCCCGTTACACGGGGTTTATACCCAAACTATATGCAAAACTCATGCAACTCACCAGCAAAACAAGAAACAGAAACGAAACAAAACAACCCAATTAAGTAATAGAGGACCAGAACATATATTTTTCTAAAGAAGATGAAAAGACGCTCAACATCAGTCATCAGGGAAACGCAAATCGAAGCCACAATGAGACACCATCTCACCCCGATCAGAATGGCTGATCCATGTTGGTGAGATGTGGAGACAGGGGAAGGCAAGCTGGGCGGTCACGGTGGAAAACAATATGGAGGTCACACAAAAAATTAAAAACAGAAATACCCCACGACCCAGCAGTTCCACTTCCGGGCATGTGTCTGGAAGGGACACCTGTACCCCATGCTCACAGCCCCACTATTCACAGTGGCCAAGACGGCCCACACGTCCGTCAAGAGAAGAACGGGTAAAGATCGCTGGTGTGTATGCACAACATTATTTACCATCAGAAACGAAACCCTGCCTTTGGCGGCAACATGGGTAAACCTTGAGCACATGATGCTAAGTAAAATCAGTCAGGGAAAGACAAATACTCATTGGTAGAGTCCAAAAAAGCCAAATTTCTAGAAACAGAGTAGAATGGCAGTTGCCAGCCCTGGGGGTGGGGTCGGTGGGCGAGATGTTGGTTAAAGGCACAAACAAGCTCTGAGATGATCTACGGAATGGTGACTCATTAGCAACACTGTGCCATGCACCTGAGAGTGGCCGAGGCGCCCGGCTGGCTCGGTCAGCACAGCATGCGGCTCTTGATTTCTGGGTCACCCGTTCAAGCCCCGTGTTGGGTGCACGGTTTACTTAAAAAAGAAAAAAAGAAAGGTGTGAACAGAGTAGGTCCTGGGGTGCCTGGGTGGCTCAGTTGGCCGATTTTGGCTCAGGTCACGATCTCACGACTCATGAGTTCAGGCCGCACGTTAGGCTCGCTGCTGTCAGCACAGAGCCTGCTTCGGACCCTCTGTCCTCCCTCTGCCCCTCCC
The DNA here is from genome assembly GCA_004023845.1 of Helogale parvula. NCBI lineage: Eukaryota > Metazoa > Chordata > Mammalia > Carnivora > Herpestidae > Helogale > Helogale parvula. Next base: position 5,518 of record PJEM01018935.1, read on the forward strand.
CTGTTCGTGAGCACGTGCGCGCTCTCTCTCAATCAAAAATAAATAAACATTAAAACAAAGTAGATCTTGAATGTTATCTCCACCAAAAAAAAAAAAAAAAGTACTGTGCAGGATGGAAGTGTAATTAGCCTTCCTGTGGTGCTCACGTCACAATATATAAGTGGATTAAGTCATCACATTGTACATCTTAAATAGGTTATATGTCAATAATATCTCAATAAAGCTGAAAAAATGAAATTTTAAAAAAATAGTTCTGTGTTTCAAAGAACACAATCAACAGAGTGAGAAAGTAACCCATGCAATGGAAGAAAATATTCGTGAATCACATATCCAATAAGGAACTTGTATCCAGAATATATAAAGAATACTTACAACTCAAAAAAAAATTTTTCTCTAAAAGGGGCAAAGTAGTTGAACAGACATCTCTCCAAAGGAGATATACAGATGACCAGTAAGCACATCAAAAGATACTCAATGTTATTAGTCATTAGGAAAATACAAATCAAAACCAAATGAGATATAACTTCACAACCATTAGGACAGCTGCTTTAAAACAAAACAAAACAAAAATAAAAAACCACACATGGCCCCTGGGCAGCTCAGTCACTTGAGCATCTGACCCTTGGTTTTGGCTCAGGTCACGCTCTCCCAGGTTGTGAGATGGAGCCCCACATGGGGAGCAGGGAGCCTGCGTGGGGTTCTCTCTCCCTCTCTCTCGGCCCCTAACTGGCTCACGCTCATGTACACTCTCTCTCTCAAAAAAAAACAGAACCAAGGACGGAGCGAACCTGGACCCATGCGCTGTGGGCGGCGTGCGATGGTGCGGACGCCGTGCAGTGTGGGGTCCCTCACAAAGGGAAACTCAGGACTACCGTGTGACCCAGCAATTCCACTTCTAGAAATACACCCAGAAAAAGCAGGGACTCATCAGGAATTTGTGCCGCTGTGTTCATGGCAGCATTACTCGGAATAGCTGAAACACAGAAGCAATTCAGCGTGCAAAAACAGGTAAACGCAGAAGCAAAGTGTGGTCTGTGCATACAGTGGAGTACTACTCAGCCTGACAGTGGAAGAAAATTCTGCATGTGCTAAAACATGGGTGAACCGGCAGCGTTATGCTCAGTGAGATAAGACAAGGGAAAGCGGACTCCCTGACGTCGCCCAGGCGGCGGGTGGGACAGAGCACAGGAGGCAAGAGGAACAGCGGACCGGTCACACTGCTTCTGGAAGGAAGGGCGAGGTCTGTTAGAGGAGGAGGGAAACCCGCCTGGAGGGGTCTCAGCACACGAGCAGCGAGCAGTCAGGGGACACGAAAGCCAGGAAAGTGGAAACTGAGCTCCGCGCCTCCCAAGATGGAGCAACAGGCTTACTCGCCCAAACAAGCGACGGGGCAAGACGCACGTCCACAAAGCCCTGGACACGAGGCGGTAAAGGGCGGTGACCCCTGGGAGACGGGGCGCAGGGGAAGGAGCCCCCGTTCGGCCTGGAGTGTCCGGGGCGCACAACACTGCCGTGAGGGCCCAGGCCCAGGGCACGGAACCCGCAGCGGGGGGGGGGGGGGGGGGGCGGACACAGAGCGGGGCCGCGCTCCGCAGGGAGGGCTGCGCGGGGAGAGGGCGCTCAAGTCCGCGGGAGGTGCCCCCCGCAGGCACTCGGCCGAGCAGATTTTTCTTCAACCAGTTAAACATACGGATCCTGAACCAGAGGGACCACAGATTATCAAGGTGACACCTCTTCCACAGGTGCTGGTCTCCTGCGCTGGCGGGAGCTCTCTGACGTCGCCACTGGTGACTCCTTGGATGCTGTTAAAATCCAGCTCCAAGCCCAACGCAACCCACTCTCCAAAGGACGGTGATCTGTATACAGAAGTGGACTTAGCGATCGTTTATGTGTTTGTGAAGAGGAAAACAGCAACGCCTGGCATGAGGAGCCGGGGGTTTCCAGGGCACGCTGGACGCCTCTTTGAAAATCATCAGAAATGAGGGCATTAAATCTCTGTTGAGTGACCTCCCCCTACTTTAGTGACGGCAGTTCCTGCCACAGTCATTTATTTTACCTGCTATGATCAATTAACGGGTTTCCTGAAATCAGAAGTAGAAGACGACAGTCATATACCGGCTGTCGCGGGAGTCGCTGCCAGACCCCTGTGCGGGCTTAACGGCGAAGGAGTGAAGAAGCGGCCGTGTGGGAAATCGGTTTGTACGAACCAACCAACCGTACGACCCACTTTACTGCAGGGGCGCCGTCTGCTTCCTTTGCCGCTTTCCCAGCGCTGCCATTTGATGTAGGAAAACACGGGAGCAGACACAGCTCTGGGCATATGAAAGGCACAACTCTCCTGTGCCTTTGCATGTTCAACGCGGACTGTCGTGAGGTCACTGTCACTAAGAACGGGTCTGCGGGGTTATTCACAGGCCTCATCCCCCTTTAATGAAAACCGCTCCTGGCGGGACCATAATGACCGTACCTACGGCTCTGGGAAGGCTTTTTCCAGAAGCAAAATGCTCGAAGACAGCAGTGCTAGTGGGGCTCTTTCAACCTGAAATACCGACCAGAGCCAGACGCTTAGGCAAGAACGCTTTCATGGTCGTAAAATGGTTTTATTATCTTCTATTTTATGATTTAAGTGAGTAGTGATTTATACTTTGCCTCTAAATCATAATCCTAATTTAAAAATAAATTTCGTTACTCTCATTTTTGAGACATTGAAAAAGACATTCCAGAAATCACAACCACTAAATGTTCTGTAAAGAACAGAAACATCATCCCTTAGCGCGGGGAGCCGTACCCGAGTCTGATCATTGAGAACGCGTCACATATGTCAGAACATTTGAGTTGTGGGCCGAATGACGCAGAGTCTAGAAGAAAAATGCCCAAGTCTATTTAAGTATTTCAGCAAAGTATGTAATAGATGGCAGTCTTTAAATAACATTATTTGTATTTAACAATTAATACCTATTACATACCTTCTTTAACTCAAATCAAATGCATTAGATTTTTCTTAACTCCCTGTTGCTATTTTAAGGCTGAATTCATCAGTGTTAAGATTTCTTCACTCAAAGGTATGGCTATTTTATATCTTTATGAACCAAAATATAACTGTTTATATGATATAGATATTTTTGATAATGAAGACTATATTATTTAGTTTCTGCAAAAAACATAAAAAATAAAAGCTTTTTTAAAAAATCTATCACCATAGACTCATGCTACCAGAAATGTTAAAGGAAGTCCTTTGGGCAGAAGGAAAGTAACATCAGATGGAAATACAGGTCTAACATCTTCCATTCAGATATGGTAACTAAATGGGTAGGGGCGCCTGGGCGGCTCAGTCAGTTAGGCATCGACTTCGGCTCAGGTCATGATGTCGCAGCTCATGAGTTCGAGCCCCGCGTCGGGCTCTGTGCTGACAGCTCGGAGCCTGGACCTTGCTTCCGATTCTGTGTCTCCTTCTCTCTCCCTCTCTACCCCTGCCCTGCTCATGTTCTGTCTCTGTCTCTCTCTCTCTCTCTCTCTCTCTCAAAAATAATCATTAAAAATTTTTTTAAAGATATGATAATTAAATGGGTAAATGTATTTGACTTTTTTTCTTGTAATTTAAATCTCTTTGATACACAATTGGCTGTCAAACAGATATAAGGAGAAAACAGTAGTGTTCCAGCATACATGAAGCTAAATAGGCCGCACACTCACCGGGACAGAAGGCGGCGGTAAGGGACGCCCCGCAAGTGAGGTCACAGCACACACAGGTGGCAGGACGTCACTGGGGGGCAGACAAGGGTAGAGATGGGCTATAACCCCCCCAGCAAATGCCCATCAACACAGTCAGGAAAGAGAGGGGCGCCTGGGCAGCTCAGTCAGCTTGGTGCCCGACTCTTGACTTTGGCTCAGGTCATGATCTCTCGGTTCGTGAGCCCAAGGGCTGTGTTGGGCTCTACGCTGACCCTGTGAGCCCACTTAGGATTCTCTCTCTCCCGATCTCTCCGCCCCTCCCCCACTCGAGCTGATCACTCTCTAAATAAATAAATAGATATTTTGAAAAGTTAGGGGGCACCTGGGTGGTTCAGTTGGTTAAGCATCTGACTCTTGATTTTGGCTCAGGTCATGATCTCGGGGTCACGGGATCAAGCCCCAGATCAGGCTTCACACTGAGCATAGAGCTTGGAGTCTCTCCCTCTGCTCCTCTCCCCCACGCGCACGCTCTCTCAAATGAAGGAAGGAAGGAAGAAGGAATGAATGTGTTAGAAGGAGAACTAAAAAGAAATTAGGAAAGAGAAATTAGAACATATTTTGAACCAAATGAAACAAAAAAGCAACATCTAAGCTGAATGCAACACTGGGAAAGACGCGGCCCCTGCACGCCCCTCGAGGCCGACCTGCGGTGCAAGCGGGCTGGGGGCGGGCAGAGAACCACGTGCAGCCAGAGTGAACAGGTAAGGGAGGTAAGAAGGGTACCGAGACCGATATGAGGAAACAGAGAAATTGAGAAGATCAGTGAAGCCAAAGCTGGTTCTTGGGAAAGATCAATAAAAGGGACCACCCTCCAGGAAAACCAGGAAGCAGCAAATGCAGTCCAGGCGGAACAGGTAACACAAACAACCCTGTGTCCATCAAGACGCTGAATTTGAATTACAAACTTCCCACGAGGATACCGCCAGCACAGAGGGCTTCACTAGGGGATTCTGGTGAATATTTGAAGAAAAAAATAAAAATTCTCTACAAACTCACCCAGTAAATGAAAAGTACAGAATAATTCCCAACTCATTCCGTGAACAGCATTGCTCTGATACAAAAACCACATAAAGTGCTACAAGAAATCTGCAGACCAGCACCACTCACGGACCCAGACGTAGAAACTCTGAGCAGACTTCAGCAAGAAACTTCCGATGATTTATGAAAGGGTTAGTAATCGTGGCAAACAGGGTTTATCCCGGAACGCAAGGCTGTGCTAATGTCCATAAATCAACCAGTGGAATGCACTATATCGTATTAAACCAAACAAGAAAAACCGACGATCATGTCAAAAGATGTAGAAAAAAGCAGGTGACAGAATTCCACACGGAGTCCTGATAAAAATCCTCAGCTGAAGAACAAAAGGGAACATCCCCAACCTGTGAAACACACACACACACGGAAACCCACAGCGCACGTCGGACCCGTGAGGAGACACTGGCGCTGCCCCGAGCTCAGACGCAGGGCGAGGGCACGCGCCGCCTTCCGCCCGACACCACCTGCTGATTCGGGGCAAACACGCAGGAGAAAATAAATAAAACACATGCTGGCTGGTCGGAAGGAAGAGCGCGGCTCTGTGCAGGCGACATGGTCGTGGTCTCCTCTATGAGACCCTGAAGAAACCCCCTAGAGCCCCGTTGGGTTCTGTAAGACCAGTATGCGAAAACCAACTGCACTTCTGCATACGAACAACGAACAGTCAGAAAGTGAAATTTAAAAAACAATACCATGTGTGATACCGTCAAAAAGCACGAAATACTTAGGGATAAATGTGACAACGTGCAAGACCAGTACGCGCAGACCGGGAAGCAGCGCTGACATTGTGAAGGGAGGCAAATCCTGAGAGACCCTGGAACACTGAGACCAAACCGCGGGCTGAGGAGGGAGGGGGGAGGGGGGCGTGGAGGGGGCACCTGTGGGGGAGAGCACTGGGTGTTCTACGGAAACCAACGTGGTAATAAACTAATAAAAATTTAAAAATAAAGATATTTCAGGATGTCTTACCCAAAAAAAAAATAAATAAGTGGAGAGACACACACAGGGCTCGTGTTCGGAAGTCTCAATATTATATGTGTAGGAGTTCCCAGACCATCCCCAGGTCTGATGATTTTTCTAGAAGGACTCCCCCAGGATGGGTTTAATTCCTCCAGCAACGAACTAGTAACAACAAGGAAGCTCATTAGAGACTCGGAGCCCGGAGGTTTTACTGGGAAGTGTCCGTGTGGACTCTCTGCCCGGCACACACGAAACGAGAGTTCCAGACTTCCAGAAGGGAAGCGTGTGTCGGCGCCTACAATGTCGAACCAACAGTCCAGGCACAAAGAGCCGCTCCACCGGTTCTGGGAATGAGACGAAGTTGCCTACGATTCCAGTGCCCCGACGCCAGCCAGGGGCCAGTTTTGCAAGCAGGCCTTTCCAAAGACCACAGTTATGAGGCTGCTGTGTTAACACTTTCTGCAGAATTGTAATTTTTCCCAAATTAATCTAAGATTCAAGATAAACCTAATCAAAATTCCAGCATGTTTTCTGACGAAATTGACGGATTCTAAAATTCATATAGAAATGCACAGGGTCTAGAGCCCACTCGGAAGACGTGCACGGCCTGATTCGAAGACTTGTCACCAGACTAAGTAATCAGGAGCGCGTGGCGCTGCCCGTGGCTGGAGAAACAAATAAATGCAACGGAAGAGCGTCCCCGACCCCAGAGGCTCGCCCTGGACAAATACGCAATGGCAGTTTAGTGGAGAAAAGATGGTCTCTGGACATATGCAAAGACAGAGCTGGACCCGTGCCTCACATCATGAACAAAAATTAACTCAAAGTGGATCACAGACCTGAATGTAAAACCGGAAACGGCAGCTGGACAAAGGTTTCCGCTAGGACATCGAAAGCACGCTCCCATAAACGGGCAAACCAATAAAGCCGACTCCACAAAAACTAAAAACTTCTGCTTGTCGAAGACAATATTAAGGGAATAAAAAGAGAGAGCACCAACAGACGATACCGCCAATCACACATCTGATAGAGAACCTATGTCCAAACTATTTAAAAAAATTCAAAACTCTGCATGGACAACTTTTAAACGGGCAGATGTGGACCCACCGATGAAGACACAGGATGACAGATGGGCACAGGACAAGACGCTCAACATCTTCGGGGACGAAGGCCACAGTGAGGGGCCACCACCACTGACTTAGCTAAAGACATTTACACGGCGCGGCGGGGCGCGGAGCAGCAGGGGCCCACGCGCTGCTTGGAGGCGCGTGCGCGGGGAGACAGCCGACAGCTTCTTAGAAAGTTAACCACGCGCTCACCACAGGCTCCGGCTCGGTACACACCCGAGAAAAGAAAGCACAGGCTCCTAGAGAGCCCTGCACACAAATGTCCACGCGGCTGCGTCGGTAACAGCCCAAACCTGGAAATGACCTAGATGTCCGTCAGCCAGTGAACGAGCAGAAAAGCGGTCGGACCATCAGGACGGAATGCCACTCGACACCACCGAGGAATGAACCGCTGACACGGGCTACAGTCTGGACACATTTCAGAATAATTCTGCTGAGTGAAAGGAGACACAGCAGAGTCGACAGCGCACGATTTCGTCTACGTCCAGTTCCAGGAAAGGCAGCGAGTGCGTAGCGATGGAAGGCAGATCCGGGCTGCCTGCGTGGGAGGGCGGGCTACACAGAGGAAACTTTTGGGGGTGACAGGATGTTGTCTCAGATCACGGGTGAAGGTTTCATGGTGTATACATGTCAGAACACACACTTCAAGTACACACTCACTGTGCGCTGATCGTATCTCAATAAAGCTGCTGAAAGCAAGCTGAGCTGCCCAAAGCTTGGGGAGGGGGTTCCCAGGGGCCGGGAGCACGCCAAAGCCTCACGACCGGGAAAACGGGGCCCTCCCCCGTCCTCAGGCACCCCCTTGGGCCACCCATCCCTCGTGACAGCGGACGTAAGGCTCCTGAGCTGTGTCCAACTGAAAACGACGGCAGTTTTCCCCGAAGCTTTCTCGAAAGAGGGGCCTCCTTCCCAGATGAGACACAGGCTGCGGGCCTCTCCGGGTCACAGGTGCTTTCCTTGGGTGGGCGGAGGGACACGCTCCAGCCGGCAGGGACTCGAGCCCACAGGTGCCCCTCGCTCACATCCCTCTGCTCCCCGTGGTGGGCTCCTGCCGCCAGGAGCGCAGTGTGCTGGCCACGTTGTTCCTGCGGCAACGGTGACACAATGGTGACAATGACACCCGAGCTGCACAGCCACCCAAGAGAGCCCAGCAGCGTCACCTCCAGAACCTGGGACTTTCAAGTTTGCTGCTCTCCTGCCACTGTGGGGCTCTTAGGAGCCACGTCCCTCAGAACACAGGATACATGTCCACCTCCGTGGGAAATCAGACCCCCTGGGCTCACATTCCTCGTCCCCCCGCACATGAAGGACCTCTCCTTTCCTGTGGGGACCACTTCCTGCATCTGGAGTTACAGGGGGAAGCGTCATGGCCCACGCACGTGCCCCTCTGCTAGGCCAGGGGTCCTCCGCGCAGCATGGACGTCTGCAGGGACAGGGACGCAGAGGCCCCCGGTTTTCCCGGGCTCCAGCCTCTGCACCCTCGCTCCCAGTGCCACCACTCTTCCTGATTCTTCCCCGAGAAAAATTCTGGGGGGGGGGGGTGTACCTGCACTCCAAGTACCCAGCATCCTTCCCACGCACGGCGCAGGAGGGGGCTGTCCAACACGGACCCGGGACCTACGGGACAATCCTCACCAGTGACAAGCCTCTGCAAACCGCACCCAGGATGGACTTCAGCACAAAACCCCAAATATGCGGGGCTGCCTTGGATTCTCCCGCGTATGAATGTTTGTAACAAGGTCTCCTGTTAGCAAATTAAGGCTGGATTTTCCATAAAGTATCCATTTTCAACAGAACTGCAGCTCTGAAGGTTTTCACAAATTCCAGCCCGTGTGCAGACCAGCCTGAGTCCACACTTCACAGATTAATGCCCCCCAGCAGGACTGGCTTCCTCTGCCTGGAGGACATCATGGCGCCTCTGGTACCACCAGCTTAAGGGGGAAGGGACCCAACTTCCATCTGGGTCAGAAGCGACCCAGGAAGGGTAATGTTACCCATGAGTATATTACAAATACACTTTTGCAGGTCATAAAGAAACAGAACAGCTCAAGCTTGAAGGAATATAAAAGTAGCACCCACGGAAGCCAAGGCGAGGCCGCGGCCCAGTGCACTGGTGGGTCTGCCCCCAGCACCGCACCGTGTGCGCGGCACACACAAGCCACCCTGGGGGTCTGGCAGCGCCCGAGCGCTCGTCATCACAGCCTCACCCACCTGCCAGCCCACGCGCCGCACACGGTAAAGGGCTCCGCGGCCGAGCCTCGGTCACGAGCACAGAGCGCGGCCCAGCAGCGCCAGCCCAGTGGCCGGATGTGACAGCCCCTCCTGGGCCAAAGCTCCCACAAAGGGCAAGGGGAGCGGGGCGTGCACAGCGCGGCAAGCTGTGGGGCTCATCAGGCCCCTGGGCCCGGCTCCCTGGTGACGGACCTGAGGCCGGCAGGGCCTCGCCTACTGCCTCTCTCTGCCTTCTGGATTCCAGAAGCTGGCAAAGTCTCCCCTGGGCGTGTCTCCAGCACCTCCTCCGTGTGACGGCCGTAACCCAGGGACCCCAGAGAGCAGCCCTCGGTAGTAACCCAGGAGCAGCTCCATCTCCACCACCTGACCCCTCCTGGCAGGGAGCCGGTCCCGAGACAGCTATCCCGACGCCGCTGGGGAAGACTGAGGGCTGCTGGGAAAACACACACGTCCCAGGTTTATCTCCTAGGATGGCAACACCAAGAAAAACTGACCGCTCTCAATGATCTACAAAATGAACATCACAGAATTCCGGGGACAGCTGAAGCAGCAATATTCCTTCTGAATATATGTGACTTCCAATAAATGACAACACAATTTTTAAAATGGGCAAGGGACCTGAACAGACATTTCTCCAAAGATGCACAAATGACCAAGAAGCCCACGAAAAGGTGCTCAGAGTCACAGGTCATCAGGGAAACGCGGCCACAACCCAAGGTCCCCCGTCACAGCTACTAGGGTGGCAACAAACAAGACAATAAAAGCTGCTGGTAGGATGTGGAGAAACTGGAAGCGTGACGTGCAGCCGGTGGGAATGGGAAGTGGTGCGCACTGGACAACATTCTGGAAGTTCCTCGAATGACTGACACGGACCCACATGTGGCCAACACTCCCGTGTGCACCCAGAGAACCGAAAACATCCGTCACGTACGATCTCGTGCACGAATTCTCGCAGCTGTATTATTCCTGAAGGTGGAAACACGGATAAGCAAGATGCGGTCTCTCCACGTGACGGGCCTGCTTGGCCTCGGGAGCGATGGGGCCCCGGGGCCCGCTGCTGATGGATGAGTCTGGAAATCAGGATGCGGAGTGAGAGACGCAGTCACGGGAGACCACAGCTGTATGACTCGTATGTGAAATGTCCGGAACAGGCAAATCCAGAGACAGGAAACAGAGGAGTGCTTTCCCAGCTTGGGGTCAGGGAGAACTTGGGAGGGACAGGGTTTCTTTTTGGGATGATGGAAATGTTCTGTATTTAAACTTTTTTTTTTAATTTAAGTAATCTCTGCACTCAACGTAGGGCTCGAACTCACACCCCAAGAGTCATACGCTCTTCTGACTGAGCCAGCCAGGCGCCCCAAGAAATGTTCTGTAATTAGATAGTGGCAATGACAATACAACGTTGTGAATGCACTAAAACCCACTGAATTGTATATTTTATGGTGATTAAAGTGGTGAATTTGATGTGAATTTTATCTCAAAAAAATTTTAAGGGTAAATTTTATGGTATGTGAATTATATCTCAAAAAACAAATTTTAATGAACAAAATAGTTTTAACGTATGTGATATCTTATAGAGAGAGATTCAGATATAAATATCCACTTTAGTACGTACATTTTCTAATCTGGAGTTAAAACACTACTTTTAAACTTCAAGTATAAAATGTTGTCATTTGCCTCCTGGACCATTTAAAATAAATTCAGCAACCTGTCCGCCCATCAGCTGTAACTGATACGGCTGGACTTAAACCAAGTGCTGGGAGAGACACATGGGAATCATATAAGGAAAAAGGTCCGCGGAGGGTGACACTGAGTCAGTACAGAAAGCAGGAGAAGAGATTTGCAGCGAGGAACACACAGGCTGATTTTTAAAAGTACAGATTCCTGATCTGTATCAGATAGAACCAAACTCTTCCTACGCTTCTGAGAGATTCTATGGCAGAAGACTTCTCATTAATAAACGTTAAAATAAACTTAGAAAGAAGAGTCTGGCTTCCGTCTCAGAAAACACAGGTGCCTCACCAGGCCCAGGGGTGGGCAGCCCCGTTTTCCAAAGGAGCCGCTGGGTGACCCCTGCCCCCACCCCCGCCAGGGACTGACCCAGGAGAGGTGCGGGCAGGCGGGTCTCCAGGACAAGGGACATAGGAGTGCGCCTCAGGTGACCTGCAGGGTCAACCAGGGTCACACCGCCTCAGCATTCTCACAACCTGCACACCAGACCCAGAGGGCGTGTGTTTGGTCTCGTGGCGTGTTTTCTAGACAAGACCTGAAGGCAAGGTGTTCAGCGCTGAACAGAGGCGTCCAGGGCGAGGGCTCGGCCAGCTTCCTGCCAGCCCCGGTCAGCCCTTCCAGCTCCTTAACTGATGGCCACGAGGGACCCCTTACGCTTCCTCGTTATTTAAATGTCTGCAAGTGCCGACCTGTCGGGGCAGTGGCTTCCCTGGGTCTGCAGACTGACCCCTTCCTTGCGCCCAGCCCCCGTGGGTCCCCTTCAGTCTGACCCCTTCGGTTCACGATCTGGAGAATGCAGCAAGGGAATCTGCCCCGGAGGCAGCGTCCTGATGGGCAGAAAGACCCGACTGCTCCCCAGATGGCGTTCTGAGGCTCCAAAGGCTACGAAAGAGACGTGATCTTTCTAAGTGGGGACGAGCAGGGTCTCAGGCAGCTGGTGAGTCAGGAGGAAAGTGCAGTAAGAACACTGCGATGCTGGCTCCAGGCGC
>PJEM01018936.1:0-17326 GCA_004023845.1 Helogale parvula
GGGGGAGTTTACTTTCATGAATGTGTTCAACTCTAAGGTGGCCGTATCTCTCGGAGGACTCCTTACAGTAGTCTGTCTTTGAGATATAATTGGTGTCATAATATGTATGATGCATGAGGGGACAGTAGGACAACAGAGAGATTGGTAGAGAGGGTGAGTGAGGCAGAGTTGGCTGCCCAGGGAACCAATGGGTTCAAGGCAACGAGCACCCCAAGGACAGATCCAGAACCCAATAAGCATAGCATAACCTGCCATGCTTTGATCAGAACTCAGCAAGGGATACCAGTTTTGAGGTCAGAGAGGAGGAGCAGGGAGACGCGAGGCTGAGCCCAGTCCTCAGGTTACTGGCCAGGAGAAACAAGCAAACCACATGGATGGAAGAGGGGAGGGGGGACAGGTCTCAGAGCCTCCATGAAATCAATATAGAAGAAAACCAAAAAAAGGCCTCCCAGTGCCCAGAGCTGATGCAGGGTCTACCGAAAACTGGGTCTCTTAATGACATCATCTAATTCTAAGCTGCCCAAGGTGTGTATTGACAGTAGTGGTGGTGACAAGGGCCAGTCGGCCTGGGCTCAGGAGCAGTGTTCCTGGGTTCAAATCCCTGCTCCACCACTTACAACTTGCCTATGAAATCTGAGTTAACATCTATTCACCTCACGTTCTCTCACCCGTGAATGAAGCTAACTGATACCACCTACTCCAAAAAGTTACTATTTAAACTAATAGAATTAATTCAGGTTAGGCACTGAATACATACAGAGAAACCACACCTCCTAGCTTGTCTGAGACAGTCTAGTTTATGCCAACTACCAGATAGAATTGTTAGTACAGCTTCCTTTATCTGAATAGTATCTTGGATTGATTTCTACCTCTGACCAATATGGAGTAACATGCAGGGCACCTGAGTGGCTCAGTCAGTTAAGTGTATGACTCTTGATCTTGGCTCAGGTCATGATCTCGCAGTTCGTGTGTTCGAACCCTGTGTGGGGGTCGGCACTTATGATGTGGAGCCTGCTTAAGATTCTGACTCCCCCTCTTTCTGCCCCGCCTCCACTCATGCTCTCTCTTTCTCAACATAAATAAACTTTTTTTAAAAAATGGGACGGGTTCATGCCATGTGAGCAAACATGGATGGGCCCAGAGTGTATTACACCAAGTGAAATTCATCAGTGTGGGAAAGACAACTACTATATTATTTCACTTATATGAGGAATCTAAAAGAAAAAAATTAGTAAATAAAAAGCAGAATCAGATCTGTAAATACAGAGAATGAACTGACAATTGCCAGAGGGAAGGGGATTAGGAGGATGGAAGAAATGGGTAAAGAGAAGAGGGTGATACAGCCTTCCAGTCATGGGAGGAATACATCACAGATAAAAAAGGCACGGCATAAGAAATATCATCAATGATATTATAATAGTCTTGTTTGATATCAGAAGGTAGGTGCACCTGTGGTGAGCACAGCATTGTGTATAAACTTGTTGAATCACTATGCTGTACACCTGAAACTAACATTGTGTGACAACTACAACCAACAAAAAAATGTTTAAGCCAAATACTTTTCCAGACACACAAAACATGAAAAAATTTATAACAGCTGACTTATAATTCAAGAAATATTAAAAGAAGGTCATTTAAGAAGAAAAAAATTATTACAGGTTTAAACCTGGATTTAGAAATTTTAACTGCCTGACTAAATACAGCAATCTTTTTCTTACCACTTAATTTTATCACTTAAATCTTTATAAAAACAAGTATACACATACACACATATATAAGCACATATATGTAAAATTATAAACCCTGAGGCAACCACTAAAATAACACAATAAAGAGTTATAGCTAATAAACCAACAAAGGAGAAAAATGTGATCAGAAAAATTACTCAATCCAAAAACAAAGTGGAAAAATGGTAAAAAGGGATTTAAAAGGAGACAATAGTAAACAAATAAAACGATGTAAAAAATATATGTATGTAAGCCCAAGGCAATACTCAAATTAGATCTAAATAGCCTATCCTTCAATTAAAGATCAAATTGTCAAGTTGGATACCAAAAAAAGTAATATCCAATTGCATGCTGCCTGTAAGAAACTTATATATTTTAGACATAAAAATTAAAGGTAAATGGATAAAAAGGTATATGCCATGCTAATACTAATTGAAATAAAAGTGAAGAAGCTAGGGGTGCCTGGCTGGCTCAGCCAGAAAAGGCATGTGACTCTTGATCTCAAGGTTTTGAATCTGAGCCCCATGTTGGGTGTAGAGATTACTTAAAAATAAAATCCTTTTTTAAAAATGAGTAGGCTATATTAATATCAGACAAAGTTAGATTTCAGAGAAAAATGTCACCAAAATTAAATATAGCCACTTCAGAATGATAAAGGTCAATTCATCAGGAATATATAACAATTTTAAATATTCATACACCTAAACCAAGTAAATCCAGAAATGATGGGAACTTCCACAAGAAATTAGAAATATATAAATTGTCATTTTTGTCAAAGATTTCAATACTCCTTTCTTAATTATCAATAAACCACATATTCAGAAAATCAGTAAAAGGTAAAAAGCTCAGACCAACTTCACCTAAGCAACATTACTATAAACTTATTAACAATAAACCCCCTTTTCAGGTATACATGAAATATATATCAAAATAGCTCATATTAAAAGCCAAAAAAATAAGTCTCAACAAATTTACAAGGATTCAAGCCATTCAATGTGTGCTCTCTGACCACAGTGAGATTAAATTACAAATGAATAACAGAAAGAGATCACAAAAATCTTTTAGATATTTGGAAACTAAATAACACACTACTAAATAACCCAGGAGTTAGAGCACCTGGGTGGGTCAGTCAGTTAAATGTCCAGCTCCTGATTTCGGTCTGGTCATGATCTCACAGATGATGGGTTTTAATTTAGCCCCATGTTGGGTTCTGTGCTGACAAATGCACTGCTTGCTTGGGATTCTCACTCTCTCTCTCCCTTTCTGCCCCTCCCCCGTCAAAATAAATAAACTTAAAAAAATCTAAATAAACCATGAGTCAAGAAGAAACCAAGAGTATTTTCAATTCAATGAAAATGGAAACACAGTTTATTCAAAATTTGCTAAATGCAGCTAGAGCACTACTTACAGGGAAATTTATAACACTAAAATGCTTATATGAGAAAAACAGAAAGGTCTCAAATCAATGACCTCGACTTCCACCACAAAAACTAGAAAAAGAAGAACAAATAAAGTCCCAAGTAAGCAAACGGAAGGAAATAAACATCAGCATGGGAATCAGTGAATTAGAAAACAGAAAAAAAAAACCACAGAAAAACAATAAAAGCAAAACTTGGTTCCTTGAGAAGCTCAGTAACACTGAAAAAAATCCAGCCATCGGGAAAAAAAGAAAGACACAAATTTCCAATATTAGAAATAAAACAGGTGACATCACTAAAGATTCTACATAGAGCCAAATGATAATAAGAAAATACTGTGAACAGTTTTTGCCAATAAATTTGACAACTTAGATGAAATGGACCAATGACTCAAAAGACACGAACTTTCCAAGTTTACTCAAGAAGAGCTAGATTACGTAAACAGCAATACAACAAACAAATTAGTCCTTAAAAACCCCCACAAAGAAAACTCCAGACTCAGGCAGCCTCAAAGGAACTGCTACCAAACATATAAGGGAATAATAATGCCAGTTCTAGACAGACTTTTCCAGAGAATTGAAGAGAAGGCAATACATCTGAACTAATTCTATGAGGCCCTTTACTCTGCTTCAGAAAAGAAAGAGAATCATTACAAAAGAAAAGGCCAATGTCTCTCATGAATATAGATGAAAAAAATAGTAACAAAACATGAACACATTGAATCCAACAATGTGTAAAAGAATAATACATCATGACCAAGTGAGATTACCCCTGGAAGAGAAGTTTGATTTGACATTTGAAAAATCAAAGCAATTAATGATAGAAAATTTTAAGACAATCATTTAATAATTTCAATTGATGCACAAGAAGCATTCAACAAAATCCACCATTTAATTCTGATTTTTAAAAAATCTCAACAAACTAAGAAGAGAATTCCTCAATCAGATAAGGATACCTATCAAAATAATGTAACTAACATAAGCGCTAATGGTGAAAAGCTAAATATTTTACCTCTAAAATCAGGAATAAGCAAGAATATACAGTCTCACCATTTTTAATAAACACTGTCCTGCAGTTAAAGCCAGTGGAATAAGGCAAATACATACACACATACATTCAGATTGAAGTAATGCTATCCTTACTCACCAGTGACATGATCATCTATATAAAAAGAAACATTCCCATATGATCTACAAAAAATTTCTGCAACTAATCCAAGAGTTCAGGAGAGATTGAGGACATAAGATCAATATATTTAAAAATTATATTATATACTAGCAACAAATAATCAGAATTTAAAATAAAACAATACCATTTACGATACCATCAAAATTATGAAATATATAGAGATAAACTGACCAAAATTTGTAGGACATGTATGCTAAAAACTACAAAACATTGCTGAGAAATATGAAAGGTCTATGTGAATGGGTATACCATGCTTATGTATCAAAAGATAATACTGTTAATATGTAAAATCTTCTTCTCAAATTGATATGTAGATTCAAACCATTTCTAATAAAAATCCCAGCAGACATTTTTTTAGAAATTCACCATCTGGTTCTAAAATTTATTTAGAAATGCAGAAGACTCAGAATAACCAAAATAGCTGTGAATGGGAAGAAAAAACTCGGAAGATTTACACTACTTGTAGAAAATAATCAAGACAGTCTGGTACCAGTGAACAGGTAGATAAAAAGATCAATGGGAAAGAAAAAACGCCCAGAAGTACACATGTATGGACAATTGATTTTTTTACAAAGATTCAATGGTGATTTAATTGAGAATCAATAGTCTTTTTGGTTTTTGAGAAAGAATAGTCTTTTCAACAAATTGATGCGGGAAAAATCATACAAATATATATATTCATATATACATACACATGTACATATATACACACACACACGCACACACACAAACCCTCACCTAGCTTCATACACAAAAGGTAAAGCAAAATGAAAAGAAATCATCAAGCCCAAATGGGTTTCCTGGTGACTTCTAACCAAATTTAAAGAAGAAATTATACAAAATGTCAATAATCTCTTTCAGAATACAGAAGCAGAAGGAATATCTCCTATCACATTCTCTGAGGCCGGCTTTACCCTGATACTAAAACCAGGCAAAGGAATAAATTATAAGAAAAAATAAACAGGCCAATATGTCTCATAAACATAGATGCAAAAATCTTCAACAAAATGTTAGTAAATCAAATCCAACAATGTATAAAAAGGATGATATACCGTGACCAAGTGGGATTTATCTCAGGTATGCAAGGCTGATTCAACATTTAAAAACCAATTAATGTAATCCATTACATCAAGAGACTAAAAAAGAAAAATCACATCATCATATCAATACACACAAAAAAGCATTTAATAAAATCTAACACCTTTTCATGATAAAAACTCTCAGCAAACTAAAAAGAGGGGAACTTCCTCAACTTGATAAATAGTTGCTTCACCACCAAGACCAGTTACAAGGCAAGTATGTCCTCTCTCAGCACTCCTTTCAATGTTTTCTGGAAGTTCTACCTAGTCTAACAGGGCAAGAAAAAGTAATTAAAAGTATATGAATGAGAAGAAAGAAATAAAGCTGTCTCTGCTCTCAGATGACATGATCACCTTGATAAAAAATCCAAAATACTTGACGAGAAAACTTAGAAATAATTAGTGATTACAGTGAGGTCGTGCGGCACAAGGTTAATATACAGATGTCAATTCCTTTCCTATGTACTAATAATGAACAAGGAGAATCTGAAACTTAAAACAGCACCATTTACGTTAGCACCCAAAAATGAAAGACTTAGGTATAAATTGAATGAAATATGTATAAGGTCTATATGAGGAAAACTACAAAACCCTGATGAAAGAAATCAAAAAAGAACTAAATAAATATAAAGACTTCCCACATTCATGGATAGGAAGCATCAAAATTGTCAAGATAGGTGATAGTTCTTCCCAACTTGATCCGTAGATTCAATGCAATCCCAATCAAAATCCTAAGAAGTAATTTTGTAGATGTTGACAAACTGAATCTAATGTTTATACAGAGAGGCAAGAGACTCAGAATAGCCAACATGATATTGTGGAAGAGAATATGTTGCAGGACTGACGCCCACTTCAAGACTTTCTATAAAGCTCTAGTCATCAAGACTGGGTGGTAGTAGTAGAAGAACAAGCAAAGAGATCAATGGAACAGAATAGAGGAGCAAAGGAGCAAAAGCACTTCAATGGAAAAAAGACTCCTCAACAAAGCATGCTGGAACCACTGAGCATCCACAGGTAGAAAAATGAATCTCCCGAATGCTCTTCCCAAACATTAACCCAAAATGGACTATAGACCTAAGTGTAAACTGGAAAAAATAAACTCCTAGAAGATAACATAGGAGAAAAATCTAGAGGACCTTAGGTATACTGATGACTTTTTATATATAATACCAAATGCTCAATACATAAAATAAATAATAAGCTGGACTTAACTAAATTAAAAACTTCTCTGTAAAGAAAAAAAAAACAGTGTCAAGGGGATGAGAAGACAAGACAGACGGGAAAAAGTATTTTAAAAACACACATCTGGGGCCACCTGGGTGGCTCAGTCAGTTAAGCGTCCAACGTGATTTCAGACCAGGTCATGATCTCATGGTTCATGGGATGGAGTCCTTCACTGAGCTCTGCACTGGCAGCATGGAGATGCTTGGGTTGCCTCTCTCCCTTATTCTCTGCCTCCCATCTCAAAATAAATAAATAAACATTAAAAATATTAATAAAAAAAACATTATCTGGTAAATGACTCATCCAAAGTATACAAAGAACTCTGAAAACTCCACAGTAAAAAACAAACAACCCAATTAAAAGATGGACCAAGGACCTTAACAGACATCACTCCAAAGAAGACATATAGATGCTAATAATCATATGAAAAGATGCTCCATATTATATGTCATCAGAGAAATGCAAACAACAATGAGAGGTCCCTATATACCTATTAGGTATATAGGCCAGAACACCGACAACACCAAATGCTGGCAAGGATGTGGAGCTACAGGAATTCTTATCCATTGCAGGTGGAACGCAAGATGGCACAGCCACTCAGATGACAGGGTGGTGGTTTCTTACAAACCTAAACATACTCTTACCATGTAAGTCAGCGACTGTGCTCCTTGGTATTTACCCAAAGGAGACGAAAACTTATGTCCACATGAAAACCTGCACGTGGATGTTTGTTGTACCTTTCTTCCTAATTCTGCCCAAATTTGGAGGCAAGCAGGGTGTCCTTCAGTAGGTAAATGGATAAATAAACTGTTGTACATCAAAACAATGGAATATTATTTATCACTAAAAAGAAATGCAAGGCCATCTGGCTGGCTCAATTGGAAGAGTGTGCACTCGATCTTACGGCCATGGGTTCAAGCCCCATATGGGATGCAGAGATTAGTTAAACAAAATTTTTAAATAAATAAATGCATTATTAAGCCATAAAAATACATAGAAGGACCTTAAATACATATTACTAAGTGAAAAAAGTCAATCTGATAAGGCTACATACTTATGATTCCAGCTATATCACATTCTGGAAGAGAGAAAACTGTGGAGACTGTAAAAAGATCAGTAGTTTCAGAGATTAAAGGAGAGGGAAGGATGATTAGAGCAGTGAAACTACTCTGTATGATATCACACTGATGGATCCATGTCATATACATTTCTCCATGTCCACAGAAAGTCAAACACCAAGAGTGAACTGTGAGGTAACTGGGGACTTTGGCTGATTATGATGGGTCACTCTAGGTTCATCAGTTGTAACCAGTCCAGTCTGGTGGGGGACATTGATAGTAGGAGATGCTATGCATGTTTGGGGGCAAGGAGTATACAGAAAATCTCTGGACTTTCCTCTCAATTTTGCTGTGAACCTAAAACTCAAAAAAAAAAAAAAACCTATTGATTTAAAAAAAAAGAAAAAGGAAGAAATTGTAGTATTAGTATAATCTTATCTGTCATCATCATAAAGGCCCAAGAATGAAACTAGGTCTGACTTGAGGACAGGCCCAGGCAGCAAATCTAGCAGAGGCAAGCTGAGGAAGCCATACAAAATGGACTAAGAGCTTGAGTCTGGGGGGTGGACAGAACTAGATGAAAACCCCAGCTCTACGCGCGCCTGGGTGGTTCAGTCAGTTAAGCGCCCGATTCGGCTCAGGTCATGATCTCGCAGTTCGTGGGTTCGAGCCCCGTGTCAGGCTCTGTGCTGACAGCTAGCTCAGAGCCTGGAGCCTGTCTTCAGATTCTGTGTTTCCCTCTCTCTCAGACCCTCCCCTGCTCATGTTCTCTCTCTCTCTCAAAAAAAAAAAAATAAATGAATGAATAAAATAAAAAACATATAAAAAATTTTTTTAAAAAATCCCTAGCTCTACCATTTACTGGCCATGTGATTTTGAGCAAGTTCCTAACCTTTTTAGAATTATCAGATCTCTCCTTTATAAACAGTGGTAGACAGAAACAGATGCAAGGTAGTGGTAATATAAATAGTGGTCGCCTCATAGGGTAGCTGGGGCGAAGCCGGGGAATCAAATGAAATGCTGCAGGGAAAGAGAGGAGGATCACATCCTGCATTCAGTAACCACAAAACAGCTTTTTAAAAAGAAGAAAAAATACAGCAAGGCTCGGGCAAGAAGGGATGTTGAACACAGATGCTTGGTTCATCGGAGGTGACAGTGAACCCCTAAGGCAGTATGTGCTTCAGTGTGACCCTTGAGTACAAGGCTCCCTGCCAAACCCTAAGGGTATTAACAGGCTTGGTTCTGTTTTCAGAATGAAATCATAACAGGAAAAAGTATAAAGACTTTTTTTTAATAAGCTAGCTAAATGTGTTACTCTTCCTAAGTGAGTTGCTAATGGAACTATTCCATTGGCCACAGCATGTACTCAGCAGAACTGTCACAAGTGTTTAGAAACAAGACTATCCTTCTGTCGATGAGGGTGCCCCGTCCTCAAAAAGTGGAGCTTCTTAGAGACAAAAGGTTAGGCTACAGGGACAGTAAGCAATCTGGTCACAGCAAGGGAGAGACAAACAGAAAGCCGGACAGATCTATTACAGAAAACAGCAGCTGCGAGGCTGAGCTGACCTTTGAAGGGCATGCTCCTTGCAAAGTCCTTTTTCTGAAGGGTTGTCAGGCTGTTGATGTATAATTTTCAAAAAGTTAATAACATGATTCTCATATAAACAATGAGCATATGCCAACGTTGTGTTAAACTTATCAGTGAGAGAATCAGCAGGATGACAAAGCTGGATACAGAGGAAGGGGACTGCTGGGGAAAGTTTGCTACGTCAGATTCTCAACTAGCTAGTGTTCTACAAGCCACAAAAGGCATAACCACTGGGGTTGGGGTTTTTTTTTCTATTGCACATGAATCATTTGCATCTCTACCAGAAAAAAACACTTTGTACCTTGTCAGTTGTTAGTAAACAGTAAGTCAAACAACATTATATTCCCCAGGAGCGGGAGGTCATCAAACTAAGGCATACGGGCCATTCTGGTCAGGCTTATGTTTTTATAAATAAAGTTTTATTTATAAATAAAGTCACACACATTTGTTTATGTACTGTCTGTGGCTGTTTCCGATACAACAGCAAAGTTGATTAATTGTGACCGAGACCATATGGCTTGCAGACCCTAAAATATTTGTTATCTGACTTTCTATAGAAACATTTTGCCAACGCTTGCCCTAAATGGTCAAATAAACTTCAGTTGGTCTTGTTACTCGGTACTCTAGCATGACATTGAAAGGATATGCAAGTATCAAATCATCACAGTGTACACTTTAAATGTCTTACAATTTAGAGGCACCTGGGTAGCTCAATTGGTTAAGTGTCCAACCTCAGTTCAGGTCATGATCTCTTGGTTCCTGAGTTTGAGCCCCGCATCTCAGGTGACAGCTGAAAGCCTGGACCCTGCTTCAGATTCTGTCTCCCTCTCTCTCTCTCTCTCTCTCTCTCTCTCTCTCTGCTCCTCTGCCATTCATGCTCGCGCTCTCTCTCTCTTTCTCTTTCTCTCTCTCTCTCTTAAAAATAAAAGTAAACATGTAAAATAAATAAATATCTTATAATTTTATATGTCAATTATATCTTGATAAAGATGAAAAAAATAAAATTCTGCGCCAAGAAAAATAAGAAAGGACATGGTGGATTCTTTCGGCTTTATTTACAAATTTCAGCTATACATACATACAGCTAGATTGATAGATAAATAGGTGAGAGTTGGATAATAGATAGATAGATAGATAGTTTTGTTTTTTAACAAGGCCAACAACCCTTCAGGGTAAATGCAACTTCCACTCCAATAACTACGGCTGAGGAAATCCATGACTTTCCTCGGGATTATGTATATGGCCACCATTATCCATACAGAATTCACAGAAGGGGACAACGCTCAGCAGAAAGAGTAAAATGTGCTGAAGACTCCCTTGGCCCACAGCTTCATCCTTCTGGTTCACTTTTTCCTTTGGTCAGACCCTGCCCACACAGCACTACCAATTGGATTGACCCTATTTCTGTCTGGGATGGCAGTTAACTCCTTGAAAGACCTGGAAGACTCCTGAAGGCCCTGTTTCAGAGTGTCTTAAATGAATGCAGAGTGGGGAGGGAGGAGAACTATATGGATGTCCAGCGCAGAATCCTTTAATGGTAACAGGGTAGAAATTATCTGAATTTATAAATAAAAATGGCTTAAATTACTAAGTGAAATAAGTCAGTCTGAGAAAGATAGATATCATATGTTTTCACTCATTTGTGGATCTTGAGAAACTTAACAGAAGACCATTGGGGAAGGAAAGGCGAAAAAAAAAAGTTACAAGCAGAGAGAGAGGGAGGCAAATCATAAGGGACTCTTAAATACAGAGATCAAAGTGAGGGTTGATGGGCCCTGGGGGGGATGGGGAAGTAGGTGAAGCGCGTTGAGGAGGGCACTTGTTGGGATGCGCCCTGGGTGTTGTATGGAAGCCATTTTGATGATAAATGATGTTTTTAAAGAAGGCTTAAATTAAGTAGTCATTAGAAACAGAGATAAAGCTGTGTGTTTGTCAATAAGGGAAGACATCCCTTATTGAAAGAACAAAGCTGGCCCCAAAGAGCATCTACAATACAACTTATTGTTTTAAAAGATATAAGTGCATTAAAAAAATTTAGACAGTCAAACGTCAACTTGATAATAGTTATTACCACTAGATAGTGAATTTAATTTTTTTTGTTATGATCATCTAGTTTTCTTTATCCTAACTGTGGTGTGTATGAATGATCATTGTCATAAATAAACATTAAAGAGTATTTTTAAAGTCTTCCTTTATAGGGAGCTGTATTGTATCAGTTGTTAAAGACGGTACATGATTTTTATCTCAAAATATATGCATCTATGTCAATACAGGACTTTTTATTAAAAGGATGTAATATAAAGTCTTATCCCAAAGTAATCTAATGCATCCACATCATTATAAACCATTATATGAAAAGTAACTTTCCCAAAGAGGACAGGTTATCATAGAGGAGACAGAGAGAGAGGGAAAAAATAAGAGCAGATATGCATGTTATGGTAAATACTGAGGAATCAAATTTTCTCTCTTTTTCAAAAGAATATTAACCCAATTAAGCTTCTAATGATTTGACAGAAAAAAACCTAATCTAAACCAGTATTTCACATGATAGCATGTAAACTAACCCATATGACCTTCTAGCTAAAGAATATGTCCTATAAAACGGAGACTTTTTAGGGCCAACAGATATTGAGAATACAATAGTATTCTTCCTTCTTTTCTCCTTCCCTTATTTTCCATGTGACATCCTTATTTCCATCTCCTGGCATTCTGTGTATTGCAATATGCCAGGCACTCTAAGGGTAAAAAGATCATGGACATCAATCAAACAAGCCCATTCCAATCTGGATCTGTCGGCCACATGTGATCTATTCCTTAGGTCAAACTGTTCCGCTGACATCTGAACAACTATTTTGCTAAGAGTTTTCTGTTTTTACAAAACAATAGAATATAAAGTGACATGACTACCACAAGATATGTGTCTAACACACCTGTTCAGCTGCATGAATTG
The DNA here is from genome assembly GCA_004023845.1 of Helogale parvula. Taxonomy (NCBI): domain Eukaryota; kingdom Metazoa; phylum Chordata; class Mammalia; order Carnivora; family Herpestidae; genus Helogale; species Helogale parvula. The sequence continues at coordinate 12,233 of PJEM01018936.1, forward strand.
TAAATTTTATGAACAGTCCCTTAGTGTCTAGGTTCTAAGTGAATGGTACTCAAATACCCTTCATTGTCTAGAATAATGAAGTAAAGAGTGACAGCGTCCACTCTTGTCTTTTTCTTCTCAAGGTAAAAGTACACGCAATGAAGAAGAAAAAATAGGCATGGAAGAAGACTTACAAATTTTATTAAGAAATGAATACTAACACCCTTCTCATTTTTCATATGAGAAGCGGCACTGGATAGGACAGTAGAACAAAAAAGACTTGGGTTGGACAAAAGTTCATAGGGAGGAATTTTACTAGTTTCTGATATCTTAGATAAACTTGTAGGGGGTTGCGTCTAAATCAAGAGATTGTAGTATTCAGATAGACAAAGGAGAAAAAGCTAAATGCATGCACAATTAAAGAAAGTTTAGACGATTCATATTTTTAAATGCTAGTTGATTTATTCATGTTGCTATGTTAATGCATTTAAAATGAGCCTTGACAAGGAAATTGGGAAGGTGCCCTAAGGAATCATTCCACAGTGGAAATTTGTGACCAAAGAGGCCTTTTTTTTCAAACTGACATTAGTTTTTCAATGAATTAATTGCAAATTTCAAGAATTATGAGATTTCCTAAGTTATTTGTATTAGGAAATGAACAGGAAAATGTAATTATTTTTCCCCTCAAATAATATTTGAGGTCTGAAAAGAAGCTACGAACTATGTCATATTTCTTGTATCTTTCTGACAGTTTGTAATTACTTTTAATGCTGCTGTTCTCTAAATTATTAATGCTAATCTGTCATGACAGGGGCTGAAGAGAACCAGTGATTATATGCCTTTTTACTAGCAAGCCTGGTTTTAAATAAATGTCTTAATCACAAGAAAATAGAAGAGTAGTTACTTTAAAGGAAATAGACTTGTACCTTCCACAGGGTTCCTCCCATCCCTTAAAATAAAGTAAATGCACATTGACAACAGTTCAGGCAGGATGACAATCTATGCAATAATTTCTGAAAGTGACATCGTGCAATGACACCCGGTGATTCACAGACTCACAGCGTTGTAAGGTGTCTTAAAATCTCATGGACCGCAACTTGCCTTCTAACGCTCAAACTGTCTCTATTAATCATGGCCAATGGCTGCCTGTTCTCTGTTTGAGTATCTTCAGAATGTCCCAATGACAGGGAACACCCTCCCTTCAAAGGTACCCATTTCTCACTTATTGTGAGTCAAGATCTTGCTTCCTACAAATTGTGCCTACTGGTCTTAGATCTGTTTTGGTAACACAGAAAACAGGCGGGTCTTCTTCCCAATACATGCTTGGCAAACCTTCAAATATTTGGATATATCTTTGGCATTCTTTCTGGGTCTTTTTAGTTCCAGGCTAACCATACCAGCTTCCTTTAACAAGGTCCATGGGCTCAGGGACCCTGTTTTATTAACATCTTTATCTGTAGCTCCCAGCATAACATAAATAATAAATAATAGTTGGAAGAATAAATTTAAAACTCTATTCATCATCTCTAGTTTCCCATGTTTTTTTGTTTGTTTGTTTCCAATGACTAACAAACCTGACTGCCCTTTTCCAATCCTTGGCCAATCACATCCAAACTCTCACCGCAATTCACCAAGGAATGGGAGATCCATTCCCCAATTTCCTCCTTCTGCACGTTTACACCATCCTTTCTTTACTTTTGTTCAAAGAAAAAAAACCTTTTATTTCTCTCCAAGGCTAATGCCACCATCTTACTGGTTCTCCCTTCCACCATCAATTATGCTTCTAGTCCATCCTTAATTCTCTTTAGAGACAGTCTTTTAAGTATCAGTATGCTTGAGCTGCTGCCTTCCTAAAAACTAAACTTTCCCTCCATCTTGTCTTGTCTTCAAAAACCACCACCTTCTTCATCATTGCCAACATCTGTAATCATTTTCCACACATACATTTTAGTCTCTGTTCTAAAATCATCAATATTTCATTGCTAATATAAAAACGCACACAGGTGAGAAATGGGAAATGCCACCCAAAGACTGTAGAGTCTTTATGTGATGAAAATGATTAGTGAGAGTGGATTACTAATAATGAGGTGTCAATCAACTGAATTTAGAGAGAAACTGAAGGACAGGACCAAGTTCTATTGTTGAATAAACAAATGTTAGCCCTTTGTAGAAATCTTTTATTGTTCAACATCAATTCATATTTATGCAGACATTGGAATAAAGCTTATCTATCCATAAATATACTTTTTACAAAAGCACACACAGGCAGAATTTCGATAGTCTAAATTCCATGGCAAAAATAATTTGAAAGTATGCCTTTTAAATGCCTATTTTAAAATTCACTGTCAAAATTAAATAATGCCACATCCATATCTACTTTTAATTTTCAGCCTGGGTTAGTAAGATCAAAAATTAAACCTCTAAAATATACTCTTCTGTTTGCTTATTATTAACTTCTCTTAACACCTCTTTATGCTTCACATTTTTCCATGGCTCACATTTCTTCATGGTCAATAAATCAAGATCATGGTGTGTGTGTGTGTGTGTGTGTGTGTGTGTGTGTGTGTGTGTGTGTGTGTGTTTTAAGCAAGTGGCTGTATTAGGAAATCAGAGCCATATAAAACATTTGACAATAATTAAAACTATGAGGCTCTCAGTAAGCACTAGGCTAATTACTTGATGTGCATTGTCCTCTGGGTGCTAGAAGGTATAATATTGTCTCCATTTTATACAGGAGGAAACTGGGGTTCACAAAGGTTACGTAACATGCCGAAGGCTACACAATCAGTAAGGGGCAAGGCTGTGATTCAAATACTATAAAACTGATGCTCTGAATCAGGGCCACATTCCACTCCTTCATTCCAGTCTTTCCCTTGAGTTAAGAATTAGGAAATGCAAGTGCAGGATGGTGAGTGGCTTTTACAATTCAAACACTGTTAATTCCAAGAACCGCATCACCCATCCGGTCACACAACATCGGGGGGAAAGATGCTTTCCACTCATCCCAGCTCCTTCCTCAGGGTCCACGTCTCCCTGGATACCACTGGAGCTCTGACTGGAAAGCTGTGGTCAGGTAGGAAGTGATCAGAAACTAGAGTTTAAGGAATGGGAGAAAGAAAGGACGAGAGCTTGAATCCCCAGTTCTTTATTTGCTAGACCCTTCAGCTCTGTCCCCCACAGTGTGACCTCATATTTAAGGAGCAGAGAAGAACTAACCAATCTCTGTGGCCTCAGCACTTTTTTCTACAAAAAGAGCTTTAACAGCAGCCTCTGCACTTGGGGAACACAGCAATGGCAGACAGAGCCCCAAACCCTCTTATAATGGAGAAGAATCATCCAGGCAGCCCCTAGTCTGACAAAACTGAATCCTTTCCCTACTTAAAGCAAAAAATAAAATTAAATTAAAAATAAAACCCTCAAAACCCACACCACCATCAAAGTCACAGATAACTTTTGCTGAGTTGTACAAGCAGAGGACATTTTTGTAGAACACATTTGCATTTGAAAGTACCAACACATTCTAAATGTGCAGTGTATGCACAGATCTGTGCAGTAGCAATTAGGAACAGAAATAACCAGTGCAACTGAATTAGAGTTGATGAGATTCTGGTGTTCAAGGCAGCCGCTTCCTTTATATGACTAATCCCTATGCATTCTTGGGGTTTCAGATTAGATATTGCTTTTTCTACAAAGTTTCCCAGACTCCTAAAGTCTAGGCTATATGCCCATCTGATGAGTTTCACCTTGTATTTCTCCTTCTCACAGGACTTGTTCCCTGAAATCACTATTGCCAGTTTACCTCTCATTTTCTCCCCCTAGATTACATGCTTTGTGAGAGCTGCCTCATAAATTGTATCACTAGTATGTCTCACATTACCTGGCACAAAGTAATTGCTCAATATATGTTTTTGAGTGGATTAAAAATAAATGAGCAGTGGGGAGCCGGGGTGGCTCAGTCGGTTAAGTATCCAACTCTGGATTTTGGCTCAGGTCATGATCTCACAGTTTGTGAGTTCACGCCCCACATTGGGCTCTGCACTGACAGTGTGGAACTGCTTGGGATTCTCTGTCTTCCTCTCTCTCTACCCCTCCCCAACTCATTCTCTCTCTCTCTCTCTCTCTCTCTCTCTCTCTCTCTCTCTCTCTCTCTCTCTCAAAAAATAAATAAACATTTTTTTTAAAAAAGAATAAATAAGAGATGGAAAATGGGACAATTACTTACTAAAACTAAAATATCCACCCAACTCTGTTATCAGCTCCAATGATAAAATGTCACAAGACCAGGATGTGGTAAGTGGTGGCCATACAATGGATTCAGAAATATAGAACCATGAAAAATGAAAATAGCAGGTCCAGACCTTGATGGTATCATCATGCTTACTCTTGGGTAAGAACTCTTCCCAAACTCTATTCATGGAAGCATTGGCAATTATATAACAGACATGAACTAGCATTTACCTAACCTACCAATGTTACATGTCCATCTGTCCATGTATCTACCTATCCAGTATCTGGCTAGCTACCCATCCATTTATTGCCTATCAATAGCCTGCCTATCTAGCTGTCTATTTATCCATGCATCCATGCATCCACCCAAGTGTCACAGGCAAAATTCTAAAGATGTCTCTCAAGATTCTTATTGCCCAGTTATGGAATAAGACATCTAGATACTGCTGTAAAGGAAATTTCAAGGTGTAATTAAGGTTTTAATCAGCCGCCTTTAAAATAGAGATTATTCTGGATCACCCTAGTGGGCCTGACATAATCACGTGTGCCTTTTTTTTAAATAATAGTTTATTGTCAAATTGGTTTCCATATAACACCCAGTGCTTCTCCCCACAAGTGCCCCCCACCATGACCACCACCCCCTCCCTCCCTCCCCCTTCAGTCCTCTGTTCATTCTCAGTATTCAACAGTCTCTCATGATTTGTGTCCCTCACTTTCCCCAACTGTCTTTCCCCCTTCCCCTCCCCATGGTCCTCTGTTAGGTTTCTCCTGTTAGACCTATGAGTGCAAACATATGGTATCTGTCCTTCTCTGCCTGACTTTTTTCGCTTAGCATGACTCTCGTGAGGTCCATCCACATTGCTAGAAATGGCCATATTTCATTATTTC
>PJEM01018937.1:0-17315 GCA_004023845.1 Helogale parvula
CTTCCAAGACAGGGCCACCTCCAGGTGACTCAGACCCATCTCTGTTTTAGAGACTCTTCCACGAATTTTCTCACCTCCTCACTGCACTGTTGATCTCATACTGTCATCCCCATGCCCCATTTCCCCAGGTGCCTGCCTACACTCTCTTTGAGTCTACCAATCTCAAGAGATACTGCTTCTTGGGAGGAGCTTCTGTCTACTGTCTAGAAGCCAATCCCCAAGAGAAGCCCGCCAGCATTCCTGGACTGTATTTGGAGAACTTCTTAAAGAAGTTATTTATTTATGAAGAGGTGCTAGAGTCCTAATTCTACAAGTCCAATTCTTTGGAGGTTTGAACCTCTACAGCTGAGACTGTAATTCTGAATGAGCATCATAAAACACGACTAGGGATACTTCCACAGTCTCCTCAGGCACAAACTGAGGACATCTTGTCATTCTGTCTCTTTGTCCTAGAAAGACAGCGCATGCAAGTCCCTGAAGGCATTTTTGCTTTTTCTGTCCTGAAAACAAGACTGGCTCTTGTAAAGGATTTTGGTGCAGCTTCCCTTACAGCCTTGACAAGTCAGGTGACAGAATTCTGTGCAAGGAGAAAAGAGTCTCTTTTCCAGTGGGAGGAGTACAATAATTCTGAAGACTTGCTTTCCTGCTCAAAGAGCTATGTGTAGTTTCCTGAGCTTTGACAAGAGTTAACAGGAAAGGCAAATAGAAAATGAGAGAATTTGTTAGGTGCCTGTTTTCAGGTGATAGCAGGTGGCGGAGGCAGGAGTGAGGGAAACAGGCTGAGAAGGCACTGGACACGGAGGCTGGACTCGTCAGGCTCATGCTCCTCGAACAAGGGTGTGACAAAGAAGGTGGCCTCTAGGCTTAAAATATGAGGGTCACTGGTCCAAATTACCCTGGAAACAAAATCATACAATAGCCCTTGCTGACTGGCGAATAAAGAAAGCCATAAGGGCTGGACAAGGAATGTCAATTTTGGGAAGAAGCCAATGAGCAGGAATTTACAATAAAATTAACAAGTAGATGTGATATGGAGATCAGAGTTGCCAGAATCGGTGGGAAGCTCATAAGAAATATTAATACCTCTCCCTCCCCACCCCCTCCCCCAGCAATATGCCATTCCCCAAGGCTGTCCTTGGCTTCAGGTGTTCAGCTTCTGGCCACCACACTCACAGCTTCCCACACAGACACATAGTGCCCAGGGTGGCCATCAGCAGACACAAGAGGTTCAGAAGGTACTCTTCATGCCATGGCTGTTGGAAAGTGTGGGCTCGAGGTGTGCTACATGTGGTAGAGCCAGCCCACCAGCCCCTGGTGGGGGTTGGGGGCTCAGGGCACACGAGTGTCTGATGATGCTGGGGGCCACCGCTGCTGATCTGTACATGTTGGCAGAGACAGAGGGGTGGGGCAACATTACATGGTAGGTTCTCAGCAGCTTAGGCTGAAGAGAGAAGGCTGGTGTTTAGGCCATTATAACCTGGTCTGAACTTTACCAGCAGGAATCCTTAATCAGTTTAATTTTATAAAAATTCTTGTGTGCACAGAATCCAATGTAATGCTGAAAGGTTAAGTTGCCCTTAAGTCAGTTCCTACCTTCATGGAGTTTATGATGTACTAGACCAAAAGATACCTATATGGTTGCTAGGTGTGCTCATTGCTAATGAGACACCACACTTTATAATCCTTTCAGTGGACAGAACTAGGAAATATGTGGCTATAGATGTTGACACCAAGATCCTGTATTCATTTCTCTGCCTATCGATGTTGTAGTTTCATCTACTATTTATTTATAAAAAATCATTAATTCATACTCATATCTTCATACATCACAGAGGTTGTTCTAATCTTATTTCCACATTTTTAATAGCATTTTCCTAACATAAGAAACAACATACTTACTCATTTGCTCAGTCCTATCACACCTAGAAGGTGAGGTTCCATACACTACCCCTCACAACCTTGGAAAACCTACTCAGTTGACAAGTTTTGTTTGTAGTGTTTTGTTTTGTGATTTTTGTCTTTAGACTGAATGTACATAACTAACCGTTGAACAGGTGGGTTTGAACTGCACAGGTCGACTTATAAGTGAATTTTTTTCAATAAATACAGTACAGTACTGTAAATATATTTTAACTTCCTTATGATTTTCCAATAACGTTTTTCTCTAACTTATTTATGCTAATATTAATACATGTAACATATACATGTCATATGTATAATACATATACTAGTAATATATGTACTTCTAGAATATAATACATATAAGATACAAAGTATATGTTAATCAGCTTTTTATGTTGTTAGTAAAGCTTCTGGTCAACAAGAGGATATTAGTAGTAAATTTTGGAGGGAGTCAAAATATATGCAGAATTTTGACTGTGTGAGGGACCAGCACCCCCAATCCTTATGTTGTCAAGGGACAACAGCTCTAGTAAACCAAATTCAGCAACATATAAAATTGATCAAACACCAATACCAAGAGGGATTTATCCTGAAATGCGTAGATGGTTCAACATACGAAAATTGATCAATGTAATACACCATATTAAACGAATGAAGGAGAAAAACCATATGATCACCTTAACTGGTGCAGAAAAAGCATCTGACAAAATTCAACACTTGTTTCATGATAAAAACATGCAACATAATAAAAGCCATGAAAGAAAACACCACAGCAAACATACTAACGCCATGACAAACAGGGACTCTCTGCATCTGCCCAACATAATAAAACTGTTAATACAACCAAATAGATGTTAATAGAGTACCTTCAAGGATTAAATCCCTTTTTATAAAGTGTCCGCCAATGAAGAAGTGATTATCGCCACTCATTCTCCATTTAATAGTCTAATTTGACTACTTTTAAAACTGAATGAATGGTGCCTCTCAGTGGATCACTATGGCTTTAATGCCAAAGTCACCATATTAGGGCCTCCATTTCCAAGCTTACTGCAATTGCTGACTATATCTAAGTATTAACAAATTCTTTGCAATCACAGATGTGGTAAAGTATTCTGTTTAATTCCTATTTCAACACGCCTTCGGCTGCGGGGTCTCTTCACCTTCATCTTTGAGGGATACAAATCACTTGCAGCTGGCTTTTCATGGAGTACCTCATAGCCCTCCTCACAAGTTTCCTGGCAAGATCTTTAACCACATTTAATCTTCTCCAGAAGCACATGTACGACACTGAGGGCAGCCTCCCTCTGCGGAGATTCGTGGAGCACACTCATCAGGACATATTCACATAGGAGCTCACACCGGGGATGTGCTGCTGCCCTACACAGGCACAAGCCTTGGCACCGCAGTTAAATTCCTAGAAGAATTACTTGTTCAGTTGAAGATATTTCCATCCCTGACACTTTCAATGTTCCATTTCCAGGATGAGAGTACAAGGAGCTTTCCTGGACACTATAACCAGCAACTGATACCAATTTTACATATTTAAGAAACTTACATCTATGTGTGTGTGTTCACATATATATTCAACTATAAAATATATATATCATTCTGAAAAGAAACAGTAGGTAACAATGCAGTGGGGAGGATTCTGGTAAGACGATGGAGCACCAAGAATCTGTCTCCTGATGTACACAACAATTGCACTGACAGAATTTGTCTGAGATAACTGTTTGGGAAGTCTGCAGTCAATTGATGGTTTCCAACTACCTAATTAATCTTCATTAGGAAGTCACCATTTTATTTTTGCATCTCACTCACTATTATTTTATTCTCAGTGCGTATTCTTGTATGTATAGCTTAGTTATTGAAGGTAATAGGCAACAATATTTATTATTTGCCCTGGATTTTCCACTGGGCACCTTAAAGCATGAACAGCATTGTTTTGTTAACTGTCTGTTATATGCACACATCCTCCACTAGGTGGTGTGTTCCACGTTGACCACCTTGTATCCATCTCTGTATACAGCATGAAACTTAATTCTGTTTCTGGACTATAGTAGGCACCTACTGCATGCTGGTTCTTGTTAGGCATTAGAGATACTATGATGATCAAATCCCAACGCTGTCAGTCTTTACAGAGTTTAAGTTCCTGTTGTTAATTAGCTCTGAGGTCTGAAGAAACAGCATCTTCATGTGTAAAATTCTAAGTCTGTGGTGGATCCTTAAAGTTTAATGCCTCTTTCAGTACCAGGATTCCAGAATTCTAACCCTCAGCCTAGTTTGCAACCTGCTCATGCTGAGATGGTTATGGAAGGAAAAGCATTGGAACGCTTGTTCTTTCTTGATACCTACTTTGTGTTGCAGTTCTGCTCAACTCATACAGCTGCGACTGGTTTGTGAGTGAAGGATAAGGTTCTGGTACACACATGCAGTCCATTTTAACACCCCTAGATCCAGGCAGCCCAGGTGATAGACCTTCCATGGAAACCGACATGGAATGTCTAACCACTACTCTGCGCTAAGAGTCAGAGGTGAGATGGAATAGAATCCTTGTTATTGTCAACAGTTGGTAGCAATTTCAGTAAATTTTTATAAGGAAGTTTAAGGTCTGATTTGTTTTTCCTTTTCCTGATATGGATGCTGAGTATGTAAAGACAAAACAACAAACACAGTCTTTCTTAATCCTGCCAAGTATAGATGAGATGAAGAAGAACATCCGGGAATCTCTTAGCAGAGGATGTCACTTGCAGCTTCCCCAAATCATTTTTTTTTCTTTTTTTCAAATTATTTCTCCCCTATGGCTGATTTGGATGCCTTTAATTTCTTTGTGTTGTCCTCAAGAAGGCACCATTTTTAAATTAATGCAATTACTTTATCTACAAACTTATTTCTTTCCCTCCAATTGTCCCAATAATATCCCATGTTGGGATATGAATTTGCTATTGTAGGAACCAAACCAGTATCACACATTGCATTTAGTTATCATGTCTATATCATCTCCTTGAGCAAGGACTGGTTTCTCAGCCCTTCTTTTTCTTTTTTTGTCATTAACATCTAAAAAGTACAAGTTACTTATTTCGTGTGATGGATCACAAGCAGGGTTTGTCTGATGTTTTGTCATTATACTCTCGGTTACTAAAGGATTTGGCTATACTACTACTAAGGGGGTGTTGATTCCATCTCAGTGAATCACAGTGAGACACACATGATGTCAAATGATCCTATCATTAGACACGACAACTATTTCTTGTTTAAGGTGGTGTCCACCAATATCTTGACTTTAAAGCTACTGTTTTTTACCCTATAATTAGGAAATGGGATGTAGGGAGATATTTTGAAACTGTAAATATTCTGTTCCTCATCAAATTTCATTCAGTCATTTTATCATCTATTATATTTCTTACCTTCTCAAATATTATGGACATAGTGATTTTTTTGGACATTAATGATTTTTTTAAATCAACAAAGTCTTCATCAGTGTCATAGTCACTGGACCTGAGGCCCCAGACCCTCAGGTGGAGGTCTATGACTCAATTTTTAAGAGTGAGACACTTGAGAAGTAAATTGTGGAAAGTGAAAAACACAGCATTAGTTGTGGCCAAAGACAGGCTCCAGGTCTGACCAGCAAAGGAGGTCTTCCTGGACTGACTCGGAACAGAATGCGCAGGTGGGGTTCTGGAAGGGCCACCCGGCCTAACTGCAGGACAGATGCCAGGCTTCCTTGTTTTTTGTTTTTAATTTTTTTATGTTTTTAAATTTATTTTTAAGAGAGAGAGAGAGACATAGCATGAGCTGAGGAGAGTCAGAGAGAGAGGGAGACACAGAATCCGAAGACAGGCGACAGGTTCCAAGCTAGCTGTCAGCACAGAGCCTGATGCGGGGCTCGAACCCACAAACTGCGAGATCATGACCTGAGCCGAAGTCGGACACTTAACCGACTGAGCCACCCAGGTGCCCCTGGAGGCCAGGTTTCCTGAGCAAGGAGGTGAGGTGAGAAGGAGATGCAAGAGCAAGATCCAAAATGGAAGAACTGGCCAATGTCTTATATCAGGGAGCGCACAGTGCAGAGGTAGGCGGGGCTGCCTGCTGAAGGGTTGGATCTGAGTCAGGAGCCCATTGATGAGGGGCAATTCAAGACGCTGAGATCAAATTCACAAACACAGAAAGTAGAATAGGGGTTGCTAGAGCTTCAGAAATAGGGATGTGGGTGGTATGGGAGTTATAATTTCATCAGTGCAGTCTGAGTTTGAAAAATTCTGGAACTGGATGAGAGTAATGTTTCCACCACTGTAAGGATGCCTAATGCCACTAAACTCATCTTTAATGGCTAAAATGGTCAGTTTTATGTATTACACATTTTACCACAAATTTTTTTAAAAAGGTGCCCAAGAGTGTTTCACAAGTTTTTTTAAAAATAGTTTATTGTCAAATTCGTTTCCATACAACACCCAGTGCTCTTCCCCACAAGTGCCTTCCTCCATCACCACCACCTCTTTTCCCCCCTCCCCCTTCCCCTTCAACCCTCAGTTCATTTTCAGCATTCAGTAGTCTCTCAAGTTTTGCATCCCTCTCTCTCCCCAACTCTCTTTCCCTCTTCCTTTCCCCCTGGTCCTCCATCAGGTTTCTCCTGTTTTCCTGTTAGACCTATGAGTGCAAACATATGGTTTCTGTCCTTCTCTGCCTGACTTATTTCGCTTAGCATGACACCCTCAAGGTCCATCCACTTTCCTACAAATGGCCATATTTCATTCTTTTTCATTGCCATGTAGTACTCCATTGTGTATATATACCACATCTTCTTGATCCACTCATCAGGTGATGGACATTTAGGCTTTTTCCATGTTTTGGCTATTGTTGACATTGCTGCTATAAACATTGGGGTACATGTGCTCCTATGCATCAACACTTCTGTATCCCTTGGGTAAATCCCTAGCAGTGCTCAAGATAAAAAAGCTTCTGCACTGCAAAGGAAACAATCAAGAAAACTAATAGGCAACCAACAGAATGGGAAAAGATAGTTGGAAATGACATATCAAATTCACAAGAGTTTTTAAACAGAGGCAGAAAATAGTAAAGAGCAATTTGTGTGCCACCATCAAGTGCCAATATGGGAATGACACCAGAGCTGTCCTGTGCTGGGGAAAGCCTTCTAGAACTAGTGGCTCCCCAAACAGCCATTAAGGCTGCCCCTATCAGGCCTTCTTCAGCTTGCTGGCCCCACACAGCCACCTGCCCATAATGCCCAGCAGCTTCCCACAGAACCACAGTGTCCCCAGGGTGACAACCAGCAGGAACAAGATGACATCCAGCAGGTACTGCTCATGCCACGGCTGCTGCAGACCGTGGGCCTTGAGGTGGGCCGCACCCCCTGTCTGGAGGATGTGGTCGATCCAGCCCACCAGCCTCTGGGCGGGGGTCAGGGGGTGGGAGCGCCTGATGATGCTGGCAGCCACCGCTGCTGACTTGTACCTGTTGGCAGACACAGAGGAGGGACGTTACTCCTGTGGTCTCAGAAGTTTTAGAGACCTTGTAGCACACACACTCTTTCCTCTACATGAACAGAAGACTCAGTTTCTAGCAGAAGTGTTGGTGTGGCCTTGCCACAGTCGAACTGGTCCCACTGAAAAGTTCAAACTGGTGCCTCCATGCAAAGACCATCCTCTAAGCTAAATGCTTAACTATAAAGTGCTAAACTATTAAAAAAAAAAAAAGCTAAGTCTATCAGGGCTACTCTCTACCCAAGGAGGCTTATCACAAACTATACATATCTTATTTTATATAAATATACATATATGCAGAAACTTATATGCATCATATGTATATAAATATGTGTATAATACACAGCTACTTTGTGCCGGTGTCTGGGCTAGGTGACATATGTGACTCTGTGGACTGGAGTCCAAAACCAGGACTGCACTTTCCTGCCCCTTCAGAGCACCATTTTTGCCAGTACTGGTTTTGTGGGCTGCAGTCTACACATATACACAGGACCCCAATTTAGACAGGTTATATCCTTGCTTTATTCTCTTCTGTCACTGTCTTGAAATTCTTAGTCTTTAAAACAAGGGACCCCATATTTCCATTTTACTTTGGGCCTCCCAAATTATATACCCAGCCCTATGCACAATGTGTAGGGACCATCCCAGGCCAAATGATCCATCACAAGGCCAATAGATTATGGCCATTAGGAATATAGGTCTTTGAACAGCCAGTGAAATTTACAAACTCATTCTTCAAAGGCACGTGGGTGGCCCCACATCGGCCTCTACCAGCCACCTGGGAGCCTGCTTGGGATTCCCAATCTCTCAAAATAAATAAACTTAAAAAAAAAAAAAGCTCACTTCTCAGAAAGAGAAGATTTGCTACATAAGAGATACCAAATATAATGAAATATCCTAGGTTATCTGACTTCTGGAGCTTAAAATCTTTTCTAGGGTTAAGAATCACAAGCTATAGGGACACCTGGGTGGCTCAGTCAGTTAAGCGTCTGATTCTTGATTTTGGCTCAGCTTATAACCTCATTGTTCCAGTGACTGAGCCTGCATGGGGCTCTGTGCTGACAGTGTGGAGCCTCCTTGGGTTCTCACTCTCTGCTCCAACCCCACCTGTGCTCTCTCTCTCTCTCAACATAAATAAATAAACTTAAATAAGAGAGAATCATAAACTATGTGGTTGTTTTCAGTCATCTAACAAGCCCTCCTATGGGTCACCTTTATGCAAGGTAGTATTTTAAGTATTGAGGTCACAGTCACTTTGTACCCTTGAATTTAAGTCATTCAGGCCTTCTTAATTATAAGGAAGAAAGAATAAATTTTTCTCTTCATGAGATCATTGTGCTGGATGGGAATTTACCTAAGACACCAGGGGCCCTTTTACTCACTCACTTAACAAAAATCCACCCCAGCTCACTTTGTGGCAGACCCTGTGCTAGGCCCTGGGAGACCAGGGGAAAACAAGAGACACACTTGCCCTCCAGGGGAGCTTACTCTCTACTTTCTAGTGTGAGGGACACACAATAAATTAAAACACAAAGAAATAGGGTAGTTACTGATTCTGAGAAGTGTTAAGGAGAAATGAATTATGGTTGAAGAGAGTGGGAGAGGAGTATATTTAGGACTGTGGACAAAAACTACCTCTTTGAGGACAGGACATTGGAGAGGAGCCCAACTGTCATGAGGGAGCCAGGCCTGAGAGGAGAAGGAAGGATGTCCTAGGGAGCAGCACTGACAAAGGGCCCGAGGCAGGAAACCGTGTGGCATATTGGTGACAGAAAGTCAACCTCCTGCCTCAGGTGGAATTCTACTGCAAGCAATCCATAAACATGAGACCTCTCAGAGGTCGTGTGCAAGTAGGACAGGGTCCTTAAAACCCTTAAAGTACAATTGTTCTCAACATCCAACCTAAATTATGTAGTCTTGCTCTCAGGGAAAACAGGTCCGCTGTTGGCATCACACGCATATTATTCCATGTCTTGGAAGTTTCAGCTTTTATTGCGAAAGGAGCCACACAGTGTGCTCTGTGTTTGATGTCATCATTCAGCCTAAGTGAACACAGGCCCAGAGAGCTGCATACCTCTTGTCTTCTACGACTTGCTTCATCTTCACAGCCAATATCTCTCTGTTTATCTGCTTTAACTGGAGAGAGACGCCAATCTTTCTGGCTTCTACTCGGTTAAGATTTTCTGGTTGGTCTCCAAAGAGGGAAATCCCCACCATGGGCACACCATGTTGGATGGCCTCCATTATGCTATTCATTCCACCATGGGTGACAAAAAGACGAATGCGTGGGTGAGCTGTTTCAGATAAGAAAGAGAGCACAATATTTCAGGATGAAAAGCTTCAGAAAACCAGTGCAGACAGTAAGAACAGAAGAATATACCAAGAGAATTCAAAGTGTGTTGGAGCCATTATAAAGATATTTTGCTTGCGATGTATCCACGTGCATGTACTAACATACAACCCTTGCCCTTATGTAGATTTTCTTTGCCATAGCCAGAAGCCAGCTAAGACTCAGAACCTAGGGAACGCTCCAGACAATAATGCTAAACAAGACGTATATCCCTGTCCACCCATCCACCACCGTCCATCCATCGATATACATACATACATACATACATACATACATCTATCATCTCAGTGCTCCTTTGCTTCTCTTATCTGTTGTTTCATTGTGTCTCTGTCTCTGTCTCTACCTTGGTCTTGAGCACTCTCTTCTCACCTGTCAACTTATTTCCCTCTTCTCTGAATTCCTAACACATTCATTGACATCATAATCTATTTGGCAATCATAAAATTGACACTGCATGCACTGTCTCCTCAAATCCATGAGGAGCCCCTTGAAATCAGAGACAAAACTCTATGCTTGGGTATTTCCATCTCCAGCATTTTTAGCTGACCTCATTTAAGGCTAACTAGGATAACTGTTGAAAAGAAAAGTTTCTCTCAGCCTGTGTCACCCAACTAGGACGTGCATCAGAATTTCCTATCTCTTCTATGAAAAGAGCTTCATGTGCCCCACACCAGAATTAAATAATAAATTTGAGATGGTGACCTGGGAATCTGTTTCTTCAATTTTCCAGGGTATTTTGAGTCATTACCTAGGTCATGAGCTTCTGATTCAGTCAGTGGCTATGGAAGTAAAGGGTCTGAAAGAAACAACACAGGGCACAGAGAAAACCTACAGGGTGAGGGGGGTGAGGAAACTCTCTGGTACCAGAGACAAAATGGACCAAATAACTGGCTATGAAGTTGTTTGTTTCAGCACATCCTAAAGATATGATTTGTATTAAAGTTGTGAAAGTATGAGTCGCTCACACCTTAAAAGCGAAGAAAGAGGTGGGGGAGGGTGGTATGATATATTAAGTGCACGTGGATGAACAGGTATTCATGATGCCACCAAATACACAGGCAATATCCCTCTGGTATGTGTTCTCTAGAATCTGTGAGTTGTTTTGGATTTTGTTTGGGTGACCCTGTGTAAAACCTAATGCAGTGGAACAAGGTGACTTTGATATCTACCAATATCTCACCTGGGATAGAAAGACTATTTGGGAACCTGATCCACTGGAAGGAGGGCCTGATTCCTTCCAGCTGGCTATTCCATTCCTGCCTCCTGGAGACTTACCTTTAGGTATCAGCAGCTCCTTCTAGTGCAAATGGTATTGCCCAACTAGAAGTCAGAGACTGATGAGATCTATAAATATGTAAATAAGAAGGGTGGAGCGGAGCAGGGCAGTCCTTACCCAGGAGGTCATTCTGAGGAAGCCAGTCCACTATTTTCACATTTGGTGCCAATTCGACGTCTTTGGGCCAGTGAGATGCCTTATACTTCCATATGACTCCTTGAGACAGACGAGCAAAGGCACTGTTCATCTCCCTGAGAAGGTCCTTGGTTTGAAAGGTGCTCACCATGGAGCCCAGGGCCACAAGAACAAAACCAGAGTCTCCAAACTTGGCAATGAAATTCTCAAATTCCTGGAAAGAGGTAAGATAAGAGAAGGAAGTGAACATAGTTGTTAATGAAAACATAGAAAGCCATGAACTGAAAGCTGTTTATTTACTGAACACACCTTCCTGTCATTCCTGGATCTCATAGCTCCTGGGAGAGCTCAGTACCCTCCGCATGATGCTCACACCCATTGTGTGGGAATATCTTTCTTCTTTAATATGATGTTAGTGTTAGGGTCATCCTACACCTGCTGCTCATCATAAGTCAATGGAGACATGGTCACTTGAGTATTTCCCAAGGCCACCAAAAAATGGTCATGTAAGGAAGAATACTGGTGGGGTGTTAGGGTCTAGCAGAGGGAGGTGCCACATCTAAGGCTAGATTGCAGAAACAGGAGAAGGCCTCTAGCATAAGAAGAAGTGGAAGAAATGGAGGAAGGCTCCTGACCACTGGCTCAATGCACCACGTAGAGCGCTTTGCTCTGCTACTTTGTGATAGTCTCAGTAACTGATTTTTATAATTAATCTCTTACTTCAGTGGCTCACTTACATGACTGCAAATTATATCCACATAAGAAAACTTTTACAAAGTGATAGTGCCCAGGCCTAACCCCCAACTGGGCAGCTTGTGTCTGAAAGTCCTCAGGCAATTCTTAAGGAAGGTTGTGACTTAACGATGTAATCTTGATTTTAATACAGTTTTGTCCACTCTTGCTTCAAGTATTTCTTCAGACCCGGACACTGGACTTCTGTAGCCCCCCTTCCCCAGCTTCTAGACCCTCCCTGCTGGTATGATTCCATCCAGCATAACACTGCCTGATTTACCATCCTGAAGGACCACTTTAACAGCAGCTTTGTCATTCTTTTTAATTACAAAAGCCACATAAGTCATTATCTAAAACCTGGAAAATATAGAGAAACATTTTTGAAAAAAGCCTCTGTTATCTCACAGCTATTGCAACTCTTACTCCCATTATGCTCTTGCTTAAAAACTCCCTCCTCCTTCCCTAGAACAAGACCTGACCCACCCTCCTATCAAGTAAAGTCTCCTGCAGTCTGGCCTGGCTATATTTACACAACTGAATCTTCTGATCCAGTCTAGCTAGAGTCACCAAGGGTATCCAGAATCATGCCTGCCTTACTTTTACTTTAACACTTTAAACTACTTGTTCTCTCCAGCTGGAACACCTTTTTCTATCTCTTAAAAACTACCACCAACTCAAAGTCCATCTAGCCCATGGATCATTCCCCAACTCTCCCTGTTCACTCAGTGCAAGGTCAGTAGAGGAAACATAGACGTTGAGTACCTAAAAGACCCAGGTCACACATCAGGGCTCTCCCCAGCTCTGCAATGAATGGTACTGAGAAAGCCGCTTATACACCCTTGAGTCTCTGTGTCCTCATTTATAAAATAGAGATCAACATAGTTCCCTCCAGGTGGCAAGATATTATATAAGATAAATTCCATAAAATGTCAACCCAGTGCTGATAGGCATAGAGCCCAAATCATCTTAGTTTTCTTCCATTGAAAAACTTCTATTGTAGTAGTTCTGAGTTTATACATACAAACTGGGTAGCTTTCACAATTTACAATGCTGAGGCCTAACCCCAGATCAGTCAAATCAGCAGACAGTCTGGGGATGCTGGAGATGATGCCCGCAGTTCTCACTGTCAGTCTCACAGAGTCCCACCTACACAATCCTACCATTCTGTCTTATAGTGCTGTGTGTTTCACTGTAACTCATCTCTTTACTAATTCTCCCATTTAATGGATTCTTACTACATAGCTACTATACATATGATCAATGCACATGAAAATATCAACTTATTAAAAGACTCATCCCAGGACACGTTGTTGCCTCAGTCAGAACATGCTACTTTTGACATTGGAATCTGACTTCAAGCCTCAGGCTGAGTGTACAGATTACTAAAAATAACATAACACAGCATAAAATAAAGAGAGTATCCTACCAAAGCCAGGACTAAAGAGGACCCTGGGTGTACCGTTTAAGGAGGCCCTCAATTTCAGAGTTGTGCAAGTCCGAACGCTATCATTGCATGGCCCTGAAAACTAGCAGTCTCTTAAAAAGCATGTCATAGGTGGCTCACTTGCCTCACCCTACTTCCTTCCCAGGATTCCACTGGCAGGGTAGTCACCAAGTCTGCACTAAAGAGCTCTGCATGAAGCCCATATAGAGAGCTACACTTTCACTTACTTGTGGTACTGGTTCAACAGGTCTGACCATTAAGCCTCCAACATACACAGTGTTGGGAAGCAAGGGCCTGGCAAATTCAAGGGCAAAGTCTGAGTTAACAAACCACAGCTCTGCTTTCTTCAGAAGATGAGACAAAACCGGCCTAGAGCCTTCTGGGAAATGTTCCTTGATGGCGTTGTCATACGTAGACTGGATTTGCCTTTGCTTCATGGTGAAGTCAAAGAACATCAGAAAATTCTTCACTCTGCCCCAGAAGTCCATGTGGTCAGTTAACAAAGAATTAAATACTGGCACGTAAGACAGAGGGCTTGGTAGTCCAAAATCTAGAGCGCCAAACAAGGAAGAGAGAATGGACACAAATGGTTTTCCAAGCTTTTCAACAACCAGGAAAGGACAGTAGTCAAAATTTTCAACTATCACCAGGTCAAAGTTCTCATTCTTTAAGGAATCCATGATATCACTTCTCCTTAGAAAATGGCTGCATTGAAGCCCCAGGAGCTCCATAAAATTGAAAAAGTTTTCAAATGAATTTCTGTAGGTAAGAAAACAAATGGTAAATATTCATTGGATGCATTAATCTCACAATTCATAAAAGAATCTTGGGCTACAGAGAGACTATCCCAGGTAAGCAAGACCACACCTAGCAGCAGTCCACCTATTCTACCACTGTCCATTAGTACCATCATCGCAGGCACTCTGAGCAGATGTTCTGCTCATGAGAGTGCTCCCTTCTTCCCCTCCTCTTCCCTCCCTCATCCATATCCAAGTACTCCTTATGCCAGTTTTTTGAGAGAACTGTTATGTTTGAGTTTTAGTATCTTGAAATCCATGGGTACAACTAAATTGTGTGAACTGTAAACAAATCACCACGGATGGACCTTCTGCTCCTGAAACCTTCTCTGACCATAGCACATCTCACAGATCTCTTCTTCTTTGATAAATTCTGTAACATCCTCATTAATTTTCTTTTACATACAGACATTTTATGAGTGATATTCTTATTTACTCAGCCAAACTGTGGACATAACTTGATGACACATTTCCATATACATTAACGATATAGGATTTTTTAAAAATCACAGTATATTATGAATGTGATAAGATCACCTCACCCTAAGGACTATTTTATAATATTAGAACTCAAAACTCCGCCTAAATGGGAATTACACATTTCTATACCCACCAGTTAAGCAATGAAATAAGAGGAGAGGAGGGCGTGGGGGAGAAGAGAGGAGAGGAAAGGAAAACTAAGTCCTGGTAAATAAGAAACATATTATTAGCTTTTCTACTTCAATGTAAGTTGAGGTGTCCAGAGAAGATAATGAAAAAGAATACTAAGATGTAATTAAGACTTTACGCATGGGAATATCCCATAGGCCTATTTCCTTGCAATGCTTTCTGATAACTGTCTATGTAGAATATGACTGTTTCCTTCCTGTTTGTACAATCTACGGAGAAATAGATAAGGATGTTCATCTGTACTTTAATTATCAGAGTTGGGACGCCTGGGTGGCTCAGTCAATTGAGCATCCGACTTCAGCTCAGGTCGTGATCTCATGGTTCATGGGTTCGAGCCACACATTGGGCTCTGTGCTGGCTGCTAGCTCAGAGCCTGGAGCCTGCTTCGAATTCTGTGTCTCTTTCTGTCTCTGCCTCTCCCTTCTCCATGCTGTCTTTCTGTCTCTCAAAAATAAATAAAATGTAAAAAAATTTTGAGATATAAGAGGTAACCTTTGCAAGAGTTCAGGACATCAAAGGCCTGCTGACTGCATGGAGGACCAAGAGAATCAACAGCCTGGCATCCCTGTACTTGTACTGTACCATTGCACCGCAGATAGAGAAGACTCAGAGGCAGAGAACTCAATAGCAATGTACAGATTTCTCCCAATATTTAGGATCAACCTCAAGATATACAATGAAAGTAATGGTTAAAAGCATCTTCAGCTGTGCATTTTTGATTTCACATAGGACAGGAATGATTATGAAATATTGTAGATAATTTCAGTAGTGCTAAAAAATTCTTAGATATAGTACATTAATCCTATTTAAAATTTAAGCTAACAGAAAACAAATGTTTAAGAATGCATAGTTATCTATGCCTGTATCCAAAAATATTAAATGAAAGGGAAGAGATAAAGCCTATACTTAGTATAACTAACAGCACAAGATAATATAGACTAAGTGGCAAATGAAGAGGTTAGATCAGCTCTAGACAGGAGGGACTGTGGTCTCCCAGTTTGAATAAGGAAAAAGGCTTTATGAGAAAAGTCAAATATAACTAATACATAGACTAGTAAGTAGAATTTTTAGGTAGAAAGAAGGCAAGGCTACCATAATTATTTAAGGTAGGAATGGATGTTTGTCTTTCTATCTTAATGTCTAAGATGAAGCAGTCTTGTACTCCTTTCCATTCAGATAAAGAAAAGGACTCATGTCTTATTTTGCATGAGGCTGATTGCTTTTTTAAAAGGACTTTGCATGGCCAAATTAAAAAAAAAAAAAAAAAAAGGACTTTACATGGCCAGATAATCAACCACTACAAAACCAGTATTCATAATTCTTCCCTCCAATACTAGAATATGTGCCAAGAAAAGGAGGAAAAGTAAGTGGTTCTCATTTCCCTATCCACAGTAAGAGGTTAAGGTACCTGTGCTTTTGTATTGGGGAGGTTATAAACAAAGATTGTAAGAGAGGTGTTGAAAGGAAGTCCCAGAAGGAACAACCTCTACTTGCTACAGTTATCCATTCGTGGAAGAGGCACAGTGAGGGCAAAGAAGAATCTCCAGTGATTTCAATGGAAGATCTGGTGTGAATACTTGTTTCCCCAACCATCCACTCACCAACCAGCCCTTCATCCATCTACCCATCCATCCATCCCTGTCTTCTGTCTAGAGTCCAAGCATCCATGCATCTATCCATTCACTTGTATTGCTAAAATAGTAACTCCTTGGTTTAAAAAAAAAATAACAATTACCTGTCAGCCAAAGCTTCTTGAAGAAAAAAATCTAAATTATTCTTCATTTCTTTGTTAAAATCTTCAGGTGGGAACCAAGGGATAACTTGGTATGATGTTTTCTTCTCTTTAACATCTAGAAAAACACCATGGGTTAAAAATGTTAAATATGCCACAAAACATGGATTAACATTAGCATGATAATGTCATCATTTATTTACTCAAATAATTTTCTATTTATAGAATGTTTGCCTTTTGAACTATTTCTGTATGGTTGCGTTGCATGCTCATTCATTCTATCTTATAAAATGATTAACATGTAAGGAAATCTTACGCTGATTGAGGAACGCTTTTCAATTTAAAGTTATAGGAGCTTCTATTTAAAGCTTCCATAAGGTATAGCTATTTGTCTTTTTTACAGGTGAGAAACCAAAGTTAACTGAATTTTAGACAGTTTGTCAAGGTTGCACAGATAGGAAGTGACAGACTTTATATTTAAATACAGGTCTGTTTGATTCCAGAGCCTCTGCTCCTTCTTCTTTTAGAAAAACTCATTTTCATTATTTAGAGTCAAAAATCCAAGTAGTTTTTTGATCCAGTAAAAAGTACTAAAAAGCTCCTATAAAATAGTAACCACTGAACCTCTACTTACCAACATGGCTTCTCCCATAGGCCCAGGTGCAATAAAAAGTCTGAGTCCATTTATCACGTTTGACTGCTGACAGTTGTCAAGCCCTATCTCCCATCCCCTCTTCTATGCTTCTTCACTGGGCCAACTAGCAAGACAGTCAGCATGCT
>PJEM01018938.1:0-17313 GCA_004023845.1 Helogale parvula
CCCACCCCACCCCCCGGGCCGCACGGCCCCCCCAAGCGTTGGGAAGAGCGGGAGGGCGCAGCTTGTCCGTAACGTGCCGTTTAGCGTTTGACGTACCCGCAGGGTGTCCGCTGTCCTCAGGGGCACCTCGGTGCGTGTCGCTGACCGCACCGGCCCGGAGCCCCGCAGGCCCGCACGCGAGGGCTCGGAGGGCAGGCTGCCGAGACGCCCTGAACTCAGTTTGGGGTTTTCCTCAGAGGGTGTACTGCGGCCACGAATACACCATCAACAACCTCAAGTTCGCGCGCCACGTGGAGCCCAACAACCCGGCCATTCAGGAGAAACTGGCCTGGGCCAAGGTGAGCGGGGTGCGCTCCGGGTGCGCCTGCGGGTCCGCGGCCGCCAGCTGCCTCTGCAGGAGCTGCGCTGTCGGGGCGCGGGCGGAAGGCACTTTTCCGGAAAGGTCCAGTCCAGCTTGCACGTCAAGACCCTTCCTGACACCGTGGGGCCAGGACCCCCCCTCCCCAGCGGGCGCCCAGGCGAAGCTGGAGCTGCGGCCCCCTGGTCTGTGCCCCACACCCTGGGCCTCGGGCAGGGGGCCTACGAGCGAGCGCCTCAGCCTCCTGGTGGGGGAAGGCGCACCTGCCGGCGGGCAGCGGGATCCGCCCCAGCGGGGGCTCCGCCATGCTGCGGCCGGGTGGCTTCGTGTCCTGCAGGCGCCGTCAGCACCTGGAAACGTGGCTGCAGGTGGGGCCGGGGGACGGCTCCTGGACTTGGCCCTTCCCCACTCAGTCCCTGGCAGATGGTGTCGCACAAACCCCGAGGCCTCGTTCGGCTCCGTTCAGTGACGGGTGCTTCCTTGGAGTTTTGTTTCTTAGTAAATCACCTGCTTTTGTTGAGCGTCTTTATCAGTTTTGGGGCACGGGCTCCCAAGGTAACCCCTGTAAGAATTCAGACACAAGCTTTATCATTTGATAAACGTTATCCCCCCCCCTTTTTTTCTTCAGTGCACACAGGCGAGTATTTTTAGTGATCTGAGAAACTCGCCCTGTAGACGTGCCGCACGCGGAGTCCGTGGTTTCCTTTTCGTGTGGAGCCGGTCCTGCTCTGTCCACTGCGGCCTGTGTGTGCTGAACTCATTCGCTTCTTAGTTACCTACTGTTATTTATCTAAGAACGCTTTTAAAATGTTTGGTTTTGAGAGTGAGGGAGAATGTGAGCAGGGGAGGGGCAGAGAGAGGGGGAGATGCAGAATCTGCAACAGGCTCTAGGCTCTGAGCTGTCAGCACAGAGCCCGACATGGGGCTCAGACCCATGAACGGTGAGATCATGACCTGAGCTGAAGTGGGACGCTCAACCGACTGAGCCCCCCAGGCGCTCCGTTCACACTGCACTAACTCACTTCATAGTTGTCTACTTCAAAAAAAAAAACAAAAACTTGGGGCGCCTGGTGGCTCAGTCGGTTAAGCGTTTGACTTCAGCTCAGGTCATGATCTCACTGTCATGGGTTCGAGCCTTGCATCGGGCTCTGTGCTGACAGCTCAGAGCCTGGGCCCTGCTTTGGATTCTGTCTCCCCCTCTCTCTGCCCCTCCCCTGCTCACTCTCTGTGTCAAAAAAAAAAAAAAGCATTAAAATGAAACCTAATCTTAATTGAGGAGGATTCCCATTTGATAAAACATCTCTGTTTGGAGTGAGCAGTGCAGGGTCCAATGACTTTTGACAGTGTGTGCACCTGTGTGAGGCCCCCCCTCAGTCATATCCAGAAGGTTCCCTTGTCGCTCTGCGTTCATCCCCCAACTGCAGATCTGCTCTCTGCCACGTAGGTCACTCTGTTCTGGAGTCTCCTACAGACGGAGCCATAGGACACTGGTCGCGCCTGTCTCTTTAGCTCAGTGTTATCTTTGGAGATTCATTCCTGTTCTTTATTTCTGAGCAGCGCCGTGCCGTGTGCCGCAGTTTATCCGCTGTGGACGGACTCGCGGGCCGTCTCCAGCTTTTTGCTGCTGTAAATGGCATTGCCGAGACCATGTGTGCCCACGTCTCCGTGCGGACACAGGGCTCGCTGTGGAGGGCACAGACCTGGCGCGGCGCCGCCGGGCCATGTGACGTGTCTGACTTTGAAGAAGCTCTCAAACTGCCTTGCCATTGGCACCTTTTGGCACTCGCTCTCAGGACGCGTAGGCGCCCGTGGCTCCCTTGCGGTATTGTCGACGTTGTGAATTTTAGCCATTGTCATAGGCGTGTAGCCACGTCTCCTGGTGGTTTTAAAGTTCCATCGCTCTGGTGGCTGCTGTCCTCTTGCAGGTCTTGTTTTGTAAAGTGTTCAAATCTTTGGTCCATTTAAAAAACTGGACTTACCGGGTTGCGAGAATTCCTTATATATTCTGGAAAGAAGCCTTTATCAGATACATACCTGAAATATGTTTTCCCAGTTTGTAGCCTGCTTTTTTATTAAACAGTGTCTTTTTAGGAATAAAAGTTTATACTTTTGGTGAAGTTCAGTTTATTGTATTTTCTTTTACACCTTTTGTGTCCTAAGCAGTCTTTGCACACACCTCGCCACAAAGACTTTGGGCTGTTTTCTCCTGAAAGCCGTATGGTCTCAGCCATCCGGTCCCACAAATGTCCGCGTAGGCCCGTGATCCGCTCATACGGATGTCGCCGGGAGGCGAGGTGGCAGTGTGCAGGCCTTTGCATGTAGGCACCGTCTGTGGGGGATCGTCCCGTCCTTGTGAGATGACCTTGGCGGCTGTGCTCAGTAAAGCGGACAGGACAGGCGTGAGGCCCTCTGGCCCCTCGCGGTGCTGCTGATCTGGAGGACTCGCCCTCCATCAATAGCGGACGGTCTCGGTTGCCGCAGCTGCCGGGGAGTCCGGGAGTCGGGCTGTGTGGGTCCTCTCCCTGCGGTCTTCTCTCAAATTCGTCTTGGCTCTCTGACGTGCTTTGCATTTCCATAGAAATTTTAGGGTCTTGTTAATTTTTACAAAAAAGTCAGCTTGGCTTTTGATTGGGACCGCGTGGTAACAAAACCCTGGGAGAGAACGGAGGTCTTACTTACATCACTGTTACAGTGATGATCCAGAACATTCCATCCCCGCTGAAGGCTTCTTCACGCCTCATTCCCTTTGAGGCTCCAGACAAGGACTGGGCTGCTGGGTGGTCTGCTGCGTGCCACCGGAGCTCAGTCTGTGGTTTTAGAATTTCATGGAGGGGCGCCTGGGGGCTCAGGCGGCTGAGCGTCCGGCTTCGGCTCAGGTCATGATCTCACGGTTCGTGGGTTCGAGCCCCGCGTCGGGCTCTGTGCTGACCGCTAGCTCCGAGCCTGGAGCTGCTTCCGGTTCTGTGTCTCCCTCTCTCTCTGCTCCTCCCCCTCTTTATGCTCTGTCTCTCAAAAGTAAATAAATGTAAAAATAAAAAAATAGAATTTCATTTCAGCAGCAGCTGCGCCGTGCGCTCCGCTCTCACGCTCCCGCGGCAGAGGGCTGAGGCCCACCCCTGGGCGCGCGTTCCTTTCCGTCGCTGAGCAGGATTCCGCCGTCCGCTCTCCGCAGTCCCTCGGCCGCGGACAGGCGTGTGGCTTCCGGGTGGAGTAAACCTGGGCCCAGGCGCCGGCGGGACCCGCCTTCCCAGGCGCCGAGGAAGCCGCGGGGCGAGGAGCAGGCGCGTGTCTGGCTCGGGAGGAAACCGCCGGGTCGCCCTGCTTCCGGCCGCGTCGGGAGTGAGCGCCCCTCGTGCTGCGGCTTCAGCCGTTTCGCTGGGCCGTCGCGGAGCCCGTCGTGGTTCCCACCGGCGTGTCCTTCTGTCTAAAAACGATCAACAGCTTTTTGTGTGCTTATCGGCCATTTTGTGTGATGAAAATATTTGGCCCATTTAAAAATTTGAATTCTTATTTTTGATAAGAGAATTTTTTGGGGAAGTATATGCTTGATGCAAGTCCTTTGTCAGATAGTGCCTCTCGTTCTGTGGCTTGGCTTCCATTTTCTTAACAATGTTTTGTGAAGAACAAACAGTATGTAATTTTGATAAAGCCCAGCCTGTGGACTTTTTTAGTGGTTCCTACTTGTCTCCTATCTAAGAGACTCTCGCTTGACTCAAGGTCGAAATTTGTTTCTTTTTGCAAGTTTTATAATTTAGCCCCTACTTTTGGATCAATATGGCTCCTGCCTCCCGCCCCCATCTGTAGGATATTTAGTGATGTCACCTGTTTCCTTTCTGATGTTGGCACTGTTCCTTTCTTGGTCATTCTTATAACTTCTGTTGATCTTTTTAAAGAACAACTTTTGCCTTTTATTTTTCTTGTTTTTCCATTGCACTATTTTTGGCTTTTTTAATCTCCTCCCTTTTACTTACTTTGGATTCACTTTGCTCTTATTTTTATAGATTGTTAATATGGAGCCTGAGGTCATGGACTTTAGACCTTTCTTCTTTTCTAATATAAGCACTTACTGCTAAAAACTTGCCCTCAGGGCCCGCTTTAGGAACATGCCACACGTTTCCAGATGCTGTATTTTTATTATCTTTGACTTGAAAGGTTAAAAGGACTTCCTTGTGAATTCTTGTTTGAAATGTGGAGTTATACTGAATTGTGTTAAACTCTGTTTTAGCCTTTTCAACATTTTACTTATTTTGAGAGAGAAGAGAACGCAAGCACAAGCAGAAGAGGGGCGGAGAGAGGGGGAGAGCGCGTGCCAAGCAGGGCTCTGCGATGACAGATGTGGCGCGTGAGCCCGTGAACCGTGACCATGACCTGAGCCGAGATCCAGAGCTGGATGCTGGACGGACTGGGCCGCCCCTCAGCATTTTATTGTGGGAATTTTTACACAGAGACAAAAGCCAGAGCAATTCCCTAGGGCACTTCGTGATCTTAGAGGGCAGCTGCGGGGGTTCTTTATTCAGACTTTACCTTCAGCAGGGGAGTGACAGTTAATTTTGAGTTTTCTGGTCAAGCTTTTACCAGTGTCGAGCACTGGTCCAAAGAAGGGGGTACTGGTCTGCACCAAATTTGCGTGATGACGCGCCCAACGCCTAACTTCTACTAACATTTTCTCTACCTGTTCTGTCACTGTCCGTCCACCTTTCCTGCTAAATAATTACACTGTGCTACAGCGCGGGTGTCGCCCAGAAATGGTGTGTCCACCCGCTCCGGGAGGACAGTTGGCGTCTCCAGCGTGCGCCCCTGGCAGCGTCTGCGCGCGGTTTGCTTCTGGGCGGCTCCGTGTTCACACACGTTTTATTCTAGTATTTATGTGGGCGGGGGTTGCAGAGAGAGGGAGACCCCACGTGGGGCTTGAACTCACGGCCCGTGAGAGCATGACCTGAGCCGAAGTTGGACGCCTGGTAACGGACTGAGCCCCCCGGGCGCCCCGACACTCATTTTAATAGACGGTCTACAAGGTTCTGACCGCATAGTCCTCGGACTGTACCAGTGAGGACGTGGTTTAGAATTCTCCTTAGAAGAGTTAACCTGTCTCCTTCCCTCGTAGGAGGTGGAGCAAGACCCCTCGCAGGAGTGGATGTTGGAGGAAGTGGGGAGTGTAACTAACACCAGCTTGTTTTCACCGGAAGGGGAGGATCAGAGCTTAGCAGCGGGCCTTCACCTTGACCTCCCGCCAGACCGCTACTCGGCATGCCAGCCGCAGCTGAAGGATCCCTCTTGTCGCCACTGCCCACGTTTGGGGGTGGCATCGGACCCTGGGTCTGAGGGCCCTACGCGGTCAGGAGGCCTGGGTGTGGCTGCTGTCCAGGCTCTGACCCTGTGGCCCTCGAGATCAGCCCAGCAGAAGGGCCGGGCCTGGTGGGGGTGCGGAGCCCCCCGGCTGTGACCCGACGACCCCGCGGCAGTCCGTGGGGGACAGTGCACCGCCGGCGTCTCCTCCCCACCTGCCCCGCTCGGTGTCGACCGGGAGTGAAAGCATCCTGACCAGACGGCTTGTCCTGGGTCTCTCTCCCGGGGAGCCCGTGGCGAGAGCTCCCCACCACCGAGAGGGGCTGTCGGCCCAGGGCAGGGACCGTGGGCACCTGTCACCTCGCTCTTCCAAGCAGCGAGCTCTGCTCGGCCCACGACCGGTCTTGGTGCAGGGTCTGTGTCTCCTGCGTTTCTCCTGGTGGTTCTATCCTGTGAAACACACATTTCTATTAACGTGGAAGTTTCGTGTCCCCTCCACCTGCAGGACCGCGCGGGGAAGGGGCAGCTCGTTGGTGGCCGGGGCGCTCGCTCCTCCTGTGCCTGCACCTGACCCTGGTCACTTTGCCTCCCGAGCTGGACGATGTCTTAAGATCATTAGAAGAAACTTGGAAATGTTCTTTGGGACTTGCCACGGTAACTGCCCTCTGTGCTCCGCAGGACAAGTACGACAGTGGGGAGCCCACGGTGCCGTCCACCCTCGCGGAGGAGTTCACCTACAACCCGTTCATGAGAGTGAGGTGAGGCGCGGAGGCCGCCGGGGTCTCTCCCGGCGGGGGTGCCCTCCTTTGCGTGGCAAGGGCGTGGGGGCCCTTCTGACCCTGGAGTCAGGAGATGTCAGTGGGCGGGCGTGGTCCCCAAGAGTCCCTCGGAGCTCTGCCACCTGGGCACTGCTGGGCGCCGGCACGGAGCCGGTGTCCCTGATCTCTGGGGCGCCGGCCGGCCTGGCCAGCAGGTCTTCACGGTTGGGAACCCGCGAGCTCGTCTGGGCTCTGGCATTTCGTCTTCTGAGAATGTCCCCACCTGTGCTGCCCCGGGGCCGCGGCGGGGGAGGGGGGGGCGCGGCCGGCCAGGGCCCGTGAGCAGCCTCCCGCCCGGCCTCCGGCCTCCGCAGAGAGAAGACGGTGCAGCAGCACGCTGGCGAGACGGACCCCGTGACCACCATGAGGGCCATCCGCAAAGAGAAGGACCATTTCAAGGTGCCGCGGGACTGAGGCGCCCGTGGGGCCGGGGCCCCGCCTTCAAGCACATGTTGGGTGTTTGGATGGTTCTTGGTTTAATTTTAAGTTAATTTCAGAGCCCTCTGCCTGTGTTGCCAGATGTTCTGATGCATATTTATGAGAGAAGTCTAGAAAGAGGACTATTCCTGGACGCTGTGTGCACACTGCGTGTTCTCTCTGGCCGTCGGTGGCCTCTTGTGCTTGCTGTGTGGTGTCCCGGGAGGGCCCGCCCTGTGCTCACTGTCCCCTCCTCTCATGGGTCCTGTGCTGTCCTCCTCACAGTGTCTCAAAGCCCCGCCCTCCGGCCCGGTTCTGTGCTCAGGCGCGAGCTGGAGCGCCCGGTTCCTGGGAAGGCTGCCGGTCCTGGGCTGTTTGCAGGGACAGGCGTGGACGCTGTGCCTCGAGCGGACGAAGCAGCTGGCGGATGTGGTGGCCGGCACCCTGCTGCCCCTCGGAGGTTTGCTCCATCTGCACCGCCTCCCCCAGAGTGGGGCCTGCCCCCTGGCGGAAGCGCGGGGACGCCGGGTCCCTGCCCTGGGCTCCCTCTGCTTCGCTCATGGAAATCTCGAAATGCACCGTCCCGGGCAGCGGGCGCAGGACAGACCCCGGCTGGGGGGGGCGGGGCGGGCCCTGGTTACATCGAGCCTCAGCCCAGGCGGGGACGAGTGACAAGGGCCTGGGGTCCCACGGTCACTCTGGACCCAGAGGTGGGAAGGGGAGGGGCATGGCCGGGGCTGGATGGCCGGTGTCCCCAACTCGCCTTCCTCCGTTGCCCCCGGACACTGTCCATTGGGCGCTGGTCCGTGGCGAGCCGTGCCCGAGGCTCTGCCGGACGACTCCCAGTCACCCCCTCTCTGTCCAGCCGCGGTCGTCCGCGCCACTCTCCCCAGGTGGCCTCGGGTCGCCAAGGCCATCTGTCCAGGTCCTGGCTCTGCAGCTGCCCGTGTGACCACGGTGCTGGCGGTGGCCACCCTCGTCCAAAGCAGAGGGCGCCTCAGGTGGAGCCCAGGCGCCTGCCCTGCAGCGCCCCGCGCCGCCGGTGTGTCAGGGATGGGGTTTCTCCAGGTCCTTTCAGATGCTGCGCCGTGTCACTCTGTACTGCCAGCCGGGCCTGGCGGCGTGGCTGTCTGAGGAGGGGTCGGGGTTCCCGGCATGACCCGAGCGGGGAGCACGGGGCTGTGGGGGTCCAGCTGTGCTCACGGGGTGGGGGCAGGGGCGGGGGAAGGCCACACCCAAGCGCGCCCTCGGGGTCGCCCGCACACCGGTGAGTCCTGCAGCCCAGAGGCTGGGCTCGAGGGGTGCCGGCGGGACACAGGTGTGGCCAGAGGTCCCCCCACGGGGAACCGGGCCTCGTGACACTCACGCCTGTGGTCTGGGGGGCTCTCCGCATGCATGTCAGCGGGACGTCTGTTCTGGACGTGGCCGCGCTCGCTGTCCTGCCTGCTTCCAGGAAACGACCCAGTGACACAGGGACGCTGAAGGAGGCGATTCCGACCGGGGCGGGCGTGCTGTGAACGGTCAGGGGCTGTGACTCCTGCTCCGCCGCTCGGGGAGGCCTCCTCCTCCCTGTCTTCCTTTCCTTTTTTATACAATTTATTGCCATACCCGACGTGGGGCTCGAACCCACAACGCCAGGATCCAGTTCCACACTCCACTGAGCCAGCCAGACGCCCTCTTGCCATTTCCTGAAGGGGTCTGGGTGCCCCTGCTCCTGCACCTGCCGTGGGTCCGGCCTCGGGGCCTGGGGAAGGGGGTTTCCGCCTGGAGCGTCTGGCGTGGGGTGCGGTGCTGCTGTCCCTCTCCTCCACGCCTCGATCCCGTGGTGGCCCGACAACCTCCCGTCATCCCGGGCGGCAGTTGTGCGGCATTTCCTAGGCCTCTGCAGCCTGGCTTCCTGGGTGCCGTCCGTCTGCCCTGTTAGGGAGACTTGAGGGGAGAGGCTGGGTGGTAGGGGTGGAGAGCTGGGGTCTCTCTGCCGGGACGGGGGTGGCCTGTCGGGGGCGGGGCAGCTTCCGTGGTCTCAGGATAAAAGACCCTTTTGGGAAATTTCAAATGCCAGACCTCGCGTTGCAGCGTGGCGTCAGATCCGGGCCACCCTGGACCAATGGGCCCGGGGTCTGGCCTGGGTGGGGCTGTGTCTGTGACTGCCCCTCGCCTCCGAGCGGCCTTCCTGTGTGTCCCCTCCCGCCCCCCGCTCGCACCGTCCTGGGTCCCTCTGGAGAACCCAGGCTAGTCTCCCGATCCAGCCCGTCGGCACCTCCCTTAACCTTGGCCGCGTCACCAGACACAACCCGGATTCTGGGGGCGGGAGATGGATACCGCCCAGAGCATCGCTGTGCCTGCCCTCGCCTCTGCACCCACCGCGGGAGGGGGCCCGCAGGGAGGCCCAGGACGGAACGAGAGGTAGGACACACACCAGAAAGGAAGCAGCAAACCTCTCCTTGTTCCCAGCAACAGGGTCCTAAGGAACCCAGACACCCGTGCGCGTCGGCGCGTCCCGGACCCGGGATCAGTGAGAGAAAGGCACTGTAGTCCACGTGCTACTCACAACCTGGAAATCAAATTATTTCTTTCACAGGAGCACCCCAACCAGTAAAATACGTAGAAATTATTTTATCAGAAACACGGGGCACCTGCGTGGGTCAGTCGGTTCAGTGTCCAACTCTTGCTTTTGGCTCAGATCATATCTCACGGTCCGGAGTCTGAGCCTCATGCCAGGCTGTGGGACAAGCATGGGTCCTGCTTGGGATGCTCTGTCTCCCTCTCTCCGCTCACGTTCTTGTCTCAATAAACATGAAAGCGTGAAAACTGGAAAGAAAAACAGTAAGCGGGTTCATTAAACTTTCACATTTCAAAACACGTGTTTTTTTTTAATTGGTAAGCTACAATGCAAAGTTTTAGAACTCAGAAAACAATTTAAAAGCGTTCAGGACTCGGACCAGCATCCCACCCGTGAAGGTGAGGACCCACGTGCGAGGGCGGGGACACGCGGCCGGGAGCAGCGGCCACACGTGCTTCTCCCAATGTTACACTTCTGAGAAAAAAAGGCGTAAGGGGTGCCTGGCCTTGAGGAGAGAGCGTGCCGCCCGATCTGGGGGTCATGAGTTCAAATCCCACGTCGCACACACAGGTTACTTAAGAATAAAGTTCTTAAGAACTCATACGCTAATACCCTGTGAGCCAGCAGCGCTGCTCCCGGGAGCCCGCGCCAGGCAGTGGGGACAGCCCGGTGAGCGGACCGCGGCGGGGGCGGATCCCGGGGCCACAGACCTTCAGCCCAAGAGGCACGAAGGACGCACGCACTGCTGTGGGGGACGCCAAGGCCACCGAGTGCCCATGGGGCCCTGCAGCTTGGGGGGCGGGGGGGAGGTGGCCACACTGTCCGAACCAGAGGGCCGCGCACTTTCTATGAGGCACAAGGCTGTTGGAGGAAAATAGCCGTTGGTCAAGGCGCTGCACCAGCTAACACCACCGCGCATGCCCGGGCCTCCGGCCTGGACTGGGGCGGGGGGATGGAACAGAAGGAGGAAAAGGCATCAGCATCAAGATGACAACCATCTAGGAAAAAAAAATCTAGAAGGCTGATGGAAGGTTGTGACACAGGTCTCTGGGAGCGCTGACGACATGGCGAGGACACCCTTCCCCCACGAACTTGAGCCTAACCCACGACCTAAGAGGCTCTGGTTTTGACTCAGATGCTGGACAAGCTGCTCGTGACACGTGAGGGACTGCGAGGGGCCCCGCCAGTGGGGGGGGATCTGCTCCACGAGCTCTGACACGTCCCCACACCCTCCGGGCTCGAGGGCAGCCCACCACGGCCAGAGCCCGGCGCCACGTCCACGCTCACGTCCACGGTGTATTCTGGCTCCTGTGCCACAGGGGATGTGACGGGACAAGGGTCTGTGCAGTTGGGACTCTGGGCTTGCTGTCCCTCCTGCTGGCACCTGAGGCACCCAGCTCTGTAGCCCTGCAGGGGACGGCGGGCAGGACGCTGCAGCCCACACATGCCGGGTGCACCCAGAGAAGGAGTTTTAAAATACACAAACCAGACCGACCGGGAACTAAATGAAATTGGCAGGGGCCAAACACGCACATCACAAGATGGGACAGTCCACCGGCTGACGAGCCCAAAGTGCCACTACATCACTGACATTTGAGAAACAGGCCGTCGCTCCCCTTCAGGGCCGGGAACGGCCAGGGCAGGGGTGTAGCGCGCAGCTCACTGCCCAGAGCACCCAGTGTCACGACCCGAGGCCCGAGCCGGACGCCGGGGCAGCTTGGCCTCCATGAGACCAGTGGCCGAGGCTGGTGTGCAGACAGCCCCGAACACCTCGGGGAGACCCTCAGGTGGCCAGCCACCATCATGGCGGGCGTGTCAAGGGACCCGGCAGCCAGGACAGGCCGCTCTGGGGGGCCAGGGACAGGCTGGTGTTGCTGAAACGCCCAGCCCCGGGGTTCTCAAGAAAGGTGTAGAAAACGGACAACCCAGGTCCTGCCTGGAATCTATAGAAACCCCTCCCCATGCTTACCCTCCCTTCCTGCCGACGGTCCTTGGCCACCAACATGCTGAGTCCGAACTTTGCGCTGTGTAAACGAGTGTTTACCGTGTAAATTTCTGGGCGTGGACTTTCTCCTGGCAGATCTATAATTTCTCAGAACAGAGGCTGAGAGACGGCCTGGAAATCAATCAGAGCTCGATAAAGGGAAAGATAAAGCTGCCCCGACCCCCAGGCACGGGCAGCGCAGGGGCGAGGAGAGGGGGGAGGCTGGGGAGGGGCGCCGCAGCTGCCCACTGCCCTCTCCACGGGGCTGCGAGCCCGCCGCCTCCCTCGGGCTTGAAGTGCAATCTCCGAACCTCGAACCTCGGCAGGCCCTGCCTCCAGCCCCACCTCCACAGCCCGAGGGTCCCGGGGGAAGGCGGGCCCGCACCCCACCAGTCCCCAGGGAAGCGGGCATCCGGGCAGGCAGAGCAGAGGCTGGTGGATGAAGGCGCGGCCGGGTTCTGCCTGCTCAGCGGCCAGTGCCCTGCTGTCCGCCTTCTTCCCAGCCTGACCTGGGGTTGCCTGGAGGCCAGGCACTGGGCCACCGTCCTGTGCAGAGCGAGGGGACCATGCCCCCACAATGGCTCTGGGGACAGCAGAGGTCCCAGAGCAGGTGGAGGCAGGTCTCGCGGCCACAAGGCTGGCCCCCGAGGCCGGGCCTCCCTGTGCCTTCCCGGGAGGGGGAGGCAGTGCTTTGGAAAACAAACACAAGGTGGCCGCCTGCCCCGAGGTGTTCCTAGAAGAGCTGGGGGAGGAGGCGTGGCCAGACACCAGCTGACCCTGAGGTCGCAGAAGCCCCAGGGAGTCCTAATGAGGACCCCACCCAGGCTGTTAGGAAACGGGCAGGGGGAGGGAAGGGGTGGTCAGCATGCCAGACCCATGTCTTAACTCCCACGTGGCCATCGGCAGAGCAGGGAGGACCCCACAGCTGCCCGAGGGGGCCCCCCTCTGGGGCAGGGGGCTGGCTGAGCACCGGGGCCTCCTCAAACGGTCCCGAGCGCCAGCCCAGCACAGGCTGCTGCAGGGAAGACAGGAGAACCCCGCCCCCCACATGCTTGCTGCCCCAGCTCTGCCCCGCCCAGCCCTGCAGGGGGAGGAGAGGGGACCCGCTGGGCCCTCAGAGCTGCACCATGAATCACCTCGAACACCGAAGGTGGTTTTGGGGTGAATGCAGACCCCTCTCGCCCGCCTCTCCCTTGTGCCGAGTGCACCGCGGGCATGTGGGGCTGACACTGGCGGCCGGGCGTGAGGGGGTTAATAGAACCCGGGCCAGCGGGGCTGGGCTGGCCTGCGGCAGGGTGCTGGCTGCCCGG
This sequence comes from Helogale parvula, assembly GCA_004023845.1. Lineage (NCBI taxonomy): Eukaryota > Metazoa > Chordata > Mammalia > Carnivora > Herpestidae > Helogale > Helogale parvula. The sequence continues at coordinate 12,737 of PJEM01018938.1, forward strand.
CACTGGGGAAGTCAGAGGGCAGGAGCAGCCGGCCACGGCAGACGCACCCCTGCTCGGTCGGCCCGCGGTCCGCTCTGCACTCGGGATGGCCCTGAAGAGAGGTGAGGTGCCCCCACGCGCCCCAGCCCCTTGCTCTGAGGACAGCCATGCCTGTGAGCCCAGCCCGCCAGGGGCGGCCCCAGCTCGGTGCGGGCCGATGGGGGAAGTGTCGCCTCTGGGGTCCCAGAGCGCCTGTTCCCTCTGTCCCCCTCCACTCCGGCCCTGGGGCCCAGGACAGGGGCGCAGGCGCATCCTCCGGCCTCGCTGACTCCCTGAGCCCTCCCAAGGGCCGGAGAGGCCCGGTCCTGCGGGCAGCCCAGGGCTCAATGGAGGTTTTCGGGCGCTGCTGCTGCTCTGAGGCCCGGCGCCCTTCATCCTAAAACGCCGAGGGCCCCCAACCTGGGAGCAGCAGCTGGCCCTCGGGGCAGCGAGCACACCCCCGCCCCGCCCCAGGGCCCACCCCAGGGAGCCCCCTCACGTTCCCCCCGGGCCCACCTGGCAGCCCAGCCTCGCTCAGGTGCCCACGTTGGGGATTCAGGTGGCCGCACAGCTCAACGGTCAGGGCGCTTCTGGATCGGGCACAGCTGCCCTGCCGGGCGGAGAGGGCGGTCGGCTTGCAGCCGGAGGGCCGCTGCCCCATGTGGCTCCTCCGGCCAGGGGAGTACGGCTCTCAGCTCCCACTTTCCCACGGCCTGGCGGGCAGCGTCTGCCGTCCCGGTGCCGAGCGGAGGCCTGGAACGTTCCGTGTCTCGCTCACCCCAGGTTCACCTCCTCTGGCCCCTCTCCCTGCTGGAGGCCCGGCCCTGGCCTTGCTGCTGGTCTCCTGGGCGGTGATGGGCCCCTGCAGCCTGGAGGGAGCAGAGCCCGGGGCTCTGGAGGAGGCCGCGAGCCTGCAGTGCCCGGCCGTGTGCACCTGCGGCCACGAGGACTACTCGGACGCGCTGAGCGTCTTCTGCAGCTCCAGGAACCTCACGCGGCTGCCCGACGGCATTCCAGACGGCGCCAGAGCCCTGTGGCTGGATGGCAACAACTTCTCATCCATCCCCGAGGCGGCCTTCCAGAACCTCTCCAGCCTGGGCTTCCTCAACCTGCAGGGCAGCGGGCTGGCCAGCCTGGAGCCGCGGGCCCTGCTCGGCCTGCGGGGCCTCCAGCACCTGCACCTGGAACGGAACCGGCTGCGCAGCCTGGCGGCCCGCACCTTCCTACCCACGCCGGGCCTGGCCTCGCTCGGCCTCAGCAACAACCTGCTGGGCAGGCTGGACGAGGGCCTCTTCCAGGGCCTGGCCGGCCTCTGGGACCTCAACCTGGGCTGGAACAGCCTGGCCGTGCTCCCGGACGCCGCCTTCCAGGGCCTGGCCGGCCTGCGCGAGCTGGTGCTGGCGGGCAACAAGCTGACCTACCTGCAGCCCGCGCTCTTCTGCGGCCTCGGCGAGCTCCGGGAGCTGGACCTGAGCAGGAACGCACTGCGCGGGGTCAAGGCCAACGTCTTCGTCCAGCTGCCCAAGCTCCGGAAGCTGTACCTGGACCACAACCTCATCGCCGCCGTGGCGCCCGGCGCCTTCCTGGGCATGAAGGCGCTGCGCTGGCTGGACCTGTCGCACAACCGCCTGGGCGGCCTCCTGGAGGACACCTTCCCCGGCCTGCTGGGCCTGCACGTCCTGCGCCTGTCGCACAACGCCATCGCCGGCCTGCGGCCGCGCACCTTCAAAGACCTGCACTTCCTGGAGGAGCTGCGGCTGGACCACAACCGCATCCGGCAGCTGCCGGACAAGGCCTTCGAGGGCCTGGGTCGGCTGGAGGTGCTCGCGCTCAACGACAACCAGATCCGCGAGGTGGCGGCGGGCGCCTTCGCCGGCCTGCAGAGGGTGGCGGTCATGAAGCTGTCGGGGAACGGGCTGCGGGCGCTGCCGGAGCAGGTGTTCCAGGGCCTGGGCCGGCTGCACAGCCTGCACCTGGACGGCAGCTGCCTGGGCCGCGTGCGCCCGCTCGCCTTCGCCGGCCTCACGGGGCTGCGCCGGCTCTTCCTCCGGGACAGCGGCATCGCGGCCGTGGACGAGCAGGGCCTGTGGGGGCTGGCGGAGCTCCTGGAGCTGGACCTCACCGCCAACCGGCTCACGCACCTGCCCGGCCAGCTCTTCCAGGACCTCGGCAAGCTGGAGTACCTGCTCCTGGCCGGCAACCGGCTGGCGGCGCTGGCGGCAGACGTCCTGAGCCCCCTGCGGCGCGTCTTCTGGCTGGACCTGTCGCACAACCGCCTGGAGGCCCTGCCCGAGGACGTGCTGGCGCCGCTGGCGCAGCTGCGCTACCTCAGCCTCAGGAACAACTCCCTGCGGACCTTCGAGCCCCGTGCCCCCCGCCTGGAGCAACTGTGGCTGGAGGGCAACCCTTGGGACTGCAGCTGCGCGCTCCGGGCCTTGAGGGCGCTGGCCCTGCAGCAGCCCAACGTGGTCCCCCGCTTCATGCGGGCCGCGTCCGAGAGTGACGACGGCCAGCAGCCCGTGTTCGTCTACAACAACATCACCTGCGCCAGCCCCGCCGCCGTCGCTGGCCTCGACCTGCGAGACGTGGCTGAGGCCCACTTTGCTCACTGCTGACCCCTGGCTCACCTGCCTGCTGATAATTAAAAGCAATCAAACAGCGAGTGCGACCGCAGGAGTGCGACTTGGGGGAGGGGAAAGAGTTCCATCCTGGGTCCCTCTCCTGCACCCACCCCTCCTCCGGTGCCCCCTTGCACCTGAGGGGTGGCATCACCCCGGCACCTCAGCTGTCCTCTTCGGGCAGCAGCCACAACGGGCCCTGGTCCTGGGAAGCTGGGCCACAGCCGAGGTGACCTCTATTCGTGGCCAGTGGGGACGCTGGTCCTTGCCCCCGGCTCCCGGACAACCCACTCAGCAGTGCCTCCTTCGCCATCCTCCCCACACCCGGAAGCATCTATCCCTGGCGCGCCTGTCCCTGTCCCGGGACCCCCAGGAAGGGGGACTGGAGGTTGCCCTGGACCTCACTCCTCTCCCCTGCTCGAGCTCTGGCCCCGCCCCCGCGCAGGCAGGAGGGACTGAGCCTCCCCGACCGCACGCGCCTCCCCCCCACGGCCAAGCCCTCCACCCGAGGCCGCCACACTGGACCCAAGCGTCTCCAGGGGCCTCAGGGCCAGGGCTGCCCGCAGGGGGACATGACACGCAACACAGAGCCAGGACTAGGGCAGAATAGTCTGGAAACATCAGACCTGTAACCGCGTCGGCGGAACAAGTTTAATTGTGGGTTCGTCTTAAGCGAGGGGCTCAATGCCTCACGAGATGCTCCCTCCTGTCACCGCCACTCCCAGGGCCCCGAGGGCAGCGGAGGCCCCTGCAACTTTCCCAGACAGGCGGGCTTTGTGGACCAGGAGCAGCCTGGCCGGGGTCCGAGGCACATCAGCACCGCGAGGGGGAGCGAGACCGTGCCATCGAGGGCACAGCTCAGGCCACCAGGGCTCCACGCCTCCTCCCGCGCCGGCCGCATGCCAGCCTGGGGGCACCACTCACTGGCTCCAGGGGCAGGGCTGAGGCGGGGAGATGCCGGCACCACAACCCCTCTGCTTAGGTCTGCGTACGGGAGGCCAGGAGACCCAGGCGGGGCACTCCAGTCAGGGGAGCCGAGCAGGCGCCTCGGTCAGAACTTTCTGGGCTATGGACAGGAGCGCGGGGAAGGCGGGGCTCTCAGGGAACTCCCGGATGAAGTCTCTACCCTCCTCCAGGCTCCTAGTGAGCTCGGGGTCCAGAGGCACGGAGCCTGCGAAGGGAAAGGGGAGGGACAGGGAGGGGCTGTGAGGGCGCTGGGGAGGGGCCCTGCCAAGGCGCCCCCAGGGCCCCGACGCACTCACCCAGGAAGGGGACTCCGGCGTGGTGGGCCAGCTCCTCGCCGCCTCCCCGGGAGAAGACGTGGGTGCACTCCTACGACAGAGGTCACACTCCGTCCGGAAGGGCTCCCCCCGCCAGGACTGACCCCCTCCAGGGCCGGCGGCCCCGCCCGGTCCCCGCGCTCACCGCGCAGCGCGGGCACACGAAGCCGCTCATGTTCTCCACCACACCGAGCACCTGCAGCCCCGCCTTCCTGCAGAAGGTCAGCTCCCGCCTCACGTCCCCCACGGACACCGCCTGAGACCGAGGACGACAAGGCCGTGGCCGGCGGGTCACTATGCCGGGCCCCGGGAGGGTCCCAGACCTCCCGGAGGCTGAAGGAGCTCACGGGGTACCTGGGGCGTGGTGACCACGAGGGCCCCCAGGGGACCATAGGGGCGCAGGGCGTCCACGGTGGCCATGTGCTCGTCAGACGTCCCAGGCGGCGTGTCCACGACCAGGTAGTCCAGCTGCCCCCAGGCCACGTCACACACGAACTGCCTGATCAGCGCTGCAGTGACCAGGGAGGCCAGGGTCTCGGGGTCTCGCCCAGCACCCACCTCCACCAGAGAGGCCGCCCAACGGCAGCATACGAGCGGGTCCCCGCAGGGGGTGGGGTGTGCGGAGCGCTCAGGGAGGCTCCTTCCCAGGCAGGGCCCAAGA